>PVKA01011667.1:0-60201 GCA_004027165.1 Ctenomys sociabilis | reverse complement strand
AGAGCAGGCTCTACATGCACTAGGCCCTGAATTCCACCCCAGACCATAAAGTAAAGGGCAACCCATGGCTCCTGTACAGCTTCCCTTTCCATCAGACTCTATCTGGCCAGGTAAGTCACGCCTTTGAGCCTGAGGGCCAGGCAGGATCCTGTGCTCCTCGTCTTGGGGCACACTGTGCCACAGAATCACCTTACTTCCGTACTTTGGACTTCCATTTTTGCAAGTAATCTCCACCAGTTGTTCTTTGAACTCCTCTATTAGATGTTCGTTGACCTCTCCTATTGGAACACATCGTGCATTTCCTCCTGCGACACTGACTGATTCCACTCTGTTCTGTCTGGCCACGTCATTCTATCAGCACAATGTCACATTGTTTGAGCAGCATTCTTCCTGAGCAGCTCAACCTGGCCAGAACCAAGGAGGATGTTGGGAAATCTCCATTCCACTATGTTCTCAACACTGTGTACACAGTGGGGTTCTTCCCTGAGGACAATAATGCCTTTGTGGCTGAGAAAGCAAGAGTGCATCTAAAGTACGAATCTCTGCTTCACTGCCTGGGCTGAACCTATTTTAAGACCATGACAGTGATTCTTTGGTCTTCAGGAGAAATTTCCCGAAGCAAAATCTTTGTTTGGTCTTATTTCTTCTCCCTCACATTACCTTACAGAGTAAGTTTTTGTTTAATACATTCAAAGAAAAATGATTATAAAATTAATGTTCATGGAAAAATGGCTAATGTTCCCCAAATTGGGGATCTTGATAAGGTTGATGTAGCTCTCGCAGGTGAACAAAACAGCCTGTTTTGTCAAAGTCACAGATAAATGGGTTATTTACTTACTTGGGTCTCAGAAAAAAACTTGTTTCATCTTACACCAAACGTTCTATGACATCACCTAAGGAAAATCACGAAAGAAGGGATCTCACACACATTAAAATTTCAAAAAGAGAGAAACTAGTAAATTACAGATTATCATCTATGGAATATGTTCAAAAGCACCATTTAACAAGCCTATACTTAAACTTATTATATATGAAAGTGATTTTGCTATTAAAGGTAATTTATGTCTTATGTAAATTTGACTTACCAAATCATCTTATAGAATGCCAACCCAAGTTTGCTAAAGCAGATAGACACTTGCTTCTCCTAAAAATTACTGTTTTTCCCCCTCTCTGGATCCTACTCTTTTTTGTATCCTACTCTTTTATTACTGAACTGTAATGTTTCCACATAGTTATTTCACAATTTAAATAACATTTTGTATACAGGAATAGTTCTGAACCATATATTCCTTTAAGCATCTGATAATAATAGTAAACTATCCCAAGTTAGGTGCAAGGACCTATACATCAAACACTACATTCAACTTGGAGTATTCAAGACTATCCTAAATTCCTTCAGAGGGTTAATAATTTCTTTGTTCTATAGGTTCGCCTTTACTACACTCCAGGGTTAGGTGTTGCTGTTCTCATTCTTTAAATTAGAAAAATTAAGCAGGCCTGGCCAAATAGCTCAGGGGATTAAAGCACCTGCAAGCAGGCACAGGGTCCAGGGTTCGATCCCCAGCCCTGCCATGCTGGCCCCACCCCAGGGCACACTGAGATAGCACTTGAGACTGGGCCTGGTGGCATGCACCTGTAATCTCAGCTCTTGGGAGGCTGTAAACAGGTAGATTACTATGAGTGCGATCTAGTAGTGAGACCCTGAACATCCTGTAGACCCTTTCTTAAAATAAAAAAAAAAAGCAAAAACAAAAATTAAACTGCACAGAGCTCCAATGCCAATTCCGACCAGGTTCATACAGGAGATTCTGCCATTGGACTCAGAGCTTCCAACATGGTGTCAGGTATTTTCTTCTCTAACTCATGCGAGCCTCCTATTTTTATTTTGGGAGTCATTATCTGTATTAAAAAAGAAAGCATTTTGTGAATTCTAGGTAATATTTACATTGAGTGTGCCTGAGAGTCTAGTCAGCTTAAATTTTCTGAATCAACCAAGCCATAAAGCTCTCAATTAACCTTTAAATCAGGGACCAATTTTATTTTTAGATTTAGTTGTACCTCTGCTCTGTCACATTCATTCACTGAAAGAACTGTCAGTCAACCCAAGGGCATCATCCAAACTTTAAGAGCCTGTGTACAGAGGTGGGTGTACACTTTGCTGGTTTAGTGCTTGGACTTGATCTTGTGAGGAGGGAACTAGGACAACTCCTAACTGGAAGACCTGCTTTTAATCCATTTTGTCACTCAGCAGTGGAATGGTTTCCAATGGTTCACTGAACTCTCTGAGTTGTAACTTCTTCATCTGAACACGAGGACCATCATGCCATAGCATTTCTAGGAAGTATCCAGTGGGGTCGAATTGCCTGCAGAAATGCTGCAAAACTTACACACCACCATGCACATCTTTCTGGCTCTCATTAAAGCCAGAAAAGAGGCCACCATCAGAAAACTAGTACTACTGTGTTTAATTTTTTAAAAGAATGGTGATATCCTATGTCCCATTGGATTGCTTGCTCTACATGTCCAGCTGTTGTTACTACCCCCCATGTGTGTGCTGCCTTCTTCTATGATGCAGACCACTCTGAGGGGATTTGCATGCTCAATGTGATAGAAAAATGACAGCCGATTTCTGCATTGACCATGAGCCAAAAGATGAGTCACTTAACAGACACAGTGTGCCGACACAATGCAGTTATCTACCTGATGAAATTGCATGATGGATTTACTGAATGGTACTAAATTACTATTTCATCATAATCACACCATGTCTGCTCTATAAATAACAATCTTCAATATCACCTTAGGTGAGGAGTCTCTTATTCATAAACAGTTTATAAACAGTCTCTTATTTATAAACAAACAGTATCTTTAAAGATATTGCAGTAGAATTGTTTTTCCAGGATTTATTTTTTTAATTAATTTATTTATTTATTTTTGGCAGAACTGGGGATTGAACTCAGGCCCTTGCACTTGCCAGGCAAATGCTTATTCTATTGAGCTATTTCCATGGCCCCTAAGATTTTTTTTTTCAAACAGGTCTTATTTTTATCAAGTTTCTTGTCTGGCATGGTAATGTACACCTTCAATCTCAGCACTTAGGAGGCTGAGGCAGGAGGATCATTGTGAATTTGAGACTAGCCTGGGGTACAAAGTGAGCTCAAGGCCAGCCTGAACTGCATAGCAAGATCCTGTCTCAAAAAGACAAAAAATGCAATCCTCAGTACCACATGCCATCCTGGCCCCACCTCGGGGCACCCTGAGACAGTGACCAAGTCTTGGCATGGTGGCACTCACCTGTAATTCCAGCTCTGGGGAGGCTGAATACAGGAGAATTACTATGAGTCCAAGCTGTGTAGTGAGACGCTGTACCAAACACATTTTTAAAAAACCTACCTTCCAATGCTTGAATGAAAAACTTTTCCTTGTGACTTTCAGCATCAAGATCAAGCCCTTTGGGATATGAGGCCAATGGCAGCCCCAGCACTGGGAAGCAGGGCGAGTGGGGCAGGCACGGGCTGTGAGCAAAATGTGAATTGAGGCAGAAGACTCTACAGCAGAGACGTCTCAGGCTGATAAAAATCCAGTTGGGGATGTTGGCTCAGAATGTGTCTACAAAATAATGAAGCTTCTAATATGTAACAGGCCTTTTTAAAGGAGATATTGAATAGCAATATAATTCCTTAGAAAAGCCAATTTTTGAGATTTGATCCTTAGCCTGTAACCCACAAACAAACAATAACTGTAGTTATTTCAGTGGTCTTCTAAATGTTTCAGAGATGAGTTCTTTTAGGATACAATTAGGGTTTAAATCTCTTACATTAGAAATTTATAACATGATCCTGCATTCTATTCTATGGTTAAATTTAGGGTTAATCATTCAGTGTGGTCTCAGCCTAAGTCTGAGAATTTTTCCATTCACACATTATTGCAGAGGTGGTTGTCTTTTGAAGTGGGGTTGCCAGGAATCAAACTCAGGACCCTGACCTTGCCAGGCACCCCTTGTCCCACTGAGCTATATCCCTGGCCTGCTTATCTTAGTTTTTAAAAACCTACTTAGTGCCCCATCATTCATGGAGATGGAAGGGTGTCCTCTTCTCTCCTCATGCTCACACGATTGTACGCTGACCTTTCTTTATTTCTGGCCAATGGTATTCAGCTGTGCTGCACCACACCCATTCCTCCAGGATCCTAGATTGCTGCGTGTTACTTTGCATTCTTTCAGCCTCTTCTCTGGGGCTACTTAGTGAGCATCTTCTCCCCTCTCCTTTATTTGTCCCTTTATAGAGGTATGATGGGGAAAACCACAACATGCAATGGGATCAGTTTATAGAATTTAGAAAATACCTGTGCCCAACACATGTTGGAGAGGCTGTGAGGAAAAAGGAAACCTTCTCCACTGGTGTTGGGAAAGTAGACTTCTACAACCATTATGGAAATCGATGTGGTGAATCCTTAAAAAAACTAGGACTGGAAATCCCATTCAAAGCATTTATCACCCTCCTGGGAATTTTCCCAGTGGAACTGAAAACATCATATCATAGGAATATATGTGTACCTATGTTTATAGCAGCATAATTTGTGATAGCCAAATCTTGGAAACAACCAAGATGCTCATCACCTGAGGAATGGACAAAAAAGATGTGGTATTTTTATACAGTGGAGTATTACTCAGCTATAAAGAATGATAAACTCAAAGCCTTCATATTTAAGTGAATGCCACTTGAAGATATCTTCATAAGTGAAATAAACCAGACCCACATGTGTAAGTATCATATAGTCTCCCTGGTATAAGAACACAAAAGAAGAAATACAAATAGAATGGTATAACACAATTTAAAGGAAACAAGAGTAGAAAGTATTAATTATTGAATCTTTGATGTAATTCAGGTATAAAAAATAAGATATGCAAAGAGCTACACTCTCTTTACTGATAAGAGACATACGGTATAATAATGTCTATAAGTATAATATCATGTATGCACCTTCTATGATACCAAAACATTATGAAAACAGTTTGCAATGTATTAATTTATCAAATCCATCTTGTCAAGGTATCATAAAACTGTCTCATTGATATTTGTACTTCAATAAAACAAAAATAAAAAATAAAATAAAGGAAAGCAAGAACTCGAGGACTAAACAATGAGAGGACAAAGAGAAAAGCTGGAAAACATGGCAGGGCAAAGCCATACATTCATACACACAAGATGATGCTGAGAATCTGCAGCATTTTTTTGAAGCTAGAAGTTAGTTGGTAGGATCCTCACTCTGACTAACTATATGCTGGTAACTGCGAACTAAGCAACTGTGCAGAAGATAGCAACGTGTAATAGAAGGATCATGCTTAGAATGTCTGTCATTCTGGTCTTCTAAATATGTACTACTTGTCATGACATACAAATTACTGCCATACTGTCTCCCAAGTAAATGTTTGTTTAAAAAAGGCAATAAATGAAAACAAGAAACAGGAAAACAAAAGATCACAGGACAGTACTGCTACAATGCTGTATATGATTGGATTTCTTAATTTCCTTGTAAAATTATATAATTGTTTATTCATATTTTTTCAAATTTTTTTTTCTTTTTTCTTTTTTTTTTTGGTGGAACCGGGGATTGAACTCAGTCCCTTGTGCTTGCCAGGGAAGCACTTATTCCACTGAGCCATCTCCCTGGCCCCTTTTTTTCAAATTTTTTAAAATTTTGTCTTCATGTTCTGCAGGGACTTAAAGTTTAACATATTGATACTTGATGGAAAATACCTGTTCCATGTTATGCCCAAGATATATTATACTAAGACAAATAGTTAGGTTAAACCCAACTTCACATGTTGTAGGGTAATAATAAGCTTCTCTTCTGGAGGGTTAGAAACCTAAGTTTGCAAACCAAAAATCAGAGAAAAAGAAGGGCTACAATGACAGCCAACATTTTGGCCTTAGCCTTTCAAGGTCAGTGAAGACTCAGGACATAGAAGAACCTATACTGTAACATCATGCAACTCAGTTGTGTCCCAAATTTTCTCATCAAGGAGATTGTGGGGCCACAGAGGAATGTGACTGATGATGTAGACTTTGCCTAAGGAGAGTCACATGGAGAGAAAACATTCTCTCAGGCTTTCACAGAGAGCAAAACTGGTCAAGCAATGGCCGTGACTCATCCACATGGCTGACACTCACAAAGGATCTACAAATTGTGGTATAGGGGTTCAGGTTAAATCCTGGGGGGATTTGACTGACTTTATCAGATACAAAAGTTACACTTCTTGTTATATAAGTCTTGCTTTATCTTGGTCTTAACCATCCAGCAGAAAAGTATGAAAACGAAGTATAAAAGTAAAGCCACATTAATTTGCTGAGCTGCAGAAAGCTCAAATCAATAACTTTGGACATTTCCACTTTTATAGAAAAACTACTGTTATGGACTACTAGACTATATTGGGAGATTCTGCTGAATTCAAGCACCTACTATATTTAAATGACAATGGAATGCCCATCTCTGACATAACTAATCAAAAAAGTGTGATAGAAATGAAAGACCCTTTCATATCTGTATACTCAAAATAGTTAGGATAGATATACAACTACATTCTCTTAATTCAATGAATAGAGAGGTTTGTTATAAAACAGTTTGGGACACAATATCATGTCTGTATCTTGTACAATGAATAACCACGATGGCAACAATATGCAATGTATTAATTCTTGAAAATGTGCCAGCAATCAGTTGTGAAACTGGCTAGTTGATATGTGATTCTCAATAAAGTTATTTTTAAAAAAAGAAAATACCTGTGCCCAGAGTTACACAAACTTCATGTATGTCTCTGCTTCCCTCTCAATGACCACACCAAGGCTTTATCCCCTGAATATACCCTCAAATTCAGGCAATTGGGGTTCAATGTCAAGATCAACCACTTGGGTAAGCTTCCACTTGACCTTGAACCCCTTGAACATAAAACAAGTACAACAGTATCTTCCTTGTAGATGTTTTGAGAAGATTAAAGGAGATAATCTAAGTTGTGAGGACCTGGGGTATAACAATCGCTCAATCAGTGATATCAGTATTATATCTCCATCACTTCAGGTGCTTCTCCAGTTCACAGGCATCCAGGGAAAACACAGCAATGTTAATGCTGAGACTGATAAGAATATGTAGGGTCAGCTTTCCTGCTGCTGGGCACAGTATCCAACATCTACCACCTAAAGGAGAAGTGGATAGATAATCTTAAAGGGTTCAGTCTGGCTCATGGTTTCAGGGGCTTCAGCCTGTGGTCACTTGGCTCTAAGCAGAGATAGTAGGCATGACAGAGCAGGTGCTTTGAGTTTGTGACAGCTAGGAGGCAGCACAGGGGAAACGCTGCCAGAGAGCGAGAAGCCAGGAACCATATATAGTAACCAATATCACACCTCCATGTCTCATCCAGACACAACAAGAAGTGTGCTTTACTAATTTTCTAGCAATGTCCTAAGCCAGTTAAGTTTACACAGTGGAACCAGTGTCTCCCAGGAGGAGACATTTTTATAAGATCTCATGTGTTGGTCTCAACCTGCCATGTTTACTTACATGAGGATGCAGTTTTCCTCTTCCCTCTGAAGAAATCCTCCCCAAACACCTAGAAGAAATCCTTTTGATATAGGCACAGAGAGCTAACATTTGTATCCAGGCAATAACGTCTAATTAGCTTCATAACCACCATCCAGGGTTCCATATTTTAAGTTAAGAAGGAAACCAGTATGAATTCTGTCAGCTTTCTTCTATTTCCTTTCCTGAAAAAATTCAATTTTAGATCTAAAGAACCATTTCTTTCAAAATGTTAACAGTGAAACCATGCCAAGGACTAAATCAACCCTGAAGAATCACCTTGTGGGTAACTAGCCCAGGAAGTTAATTATAAGACTCTTTCTTGCTCTTTTTTATTGTGGGTAAGAGTTCTTGATGCAATATTTTTGGTTAATTGAAGATTTTCTTTAAAAACTATGCAAGACAGCCAGCAAATAGTGCATTTATGTATGTAATAGAAATGGTTGTAATATATCATTAAGACACTCCAGGGCATGTTTTATTGGTTCATTAATACAGTACATGCCTTAGGTGTATTCAACCACTCGGGGCCTATATTAATGGACCAATAAAATGTACCCGAGAGTGTCTTAATGCTACCTTAATATGGCTAAGCTTAAATTAATTTTTAAGCTTATCTTTCTAAAAAATAATTTTCCTTACTTTGGAAAGACAGATTTCTTTATAAAGCAAAAAGATTTCATGGTGACAGAGCAAGAACAAGCAAGATGTTAAGTCTTGGTTTTATCAGTTGTTTGTAATGGTTTTGAATGGTTCTGTTTCTAATCTTCCACATTCAACTTCCTGTATTCCACATCTTCTATGACAATAAATAATCTGGAAATAGGAAGATAAGAGCTATTTCTCTTTGAAAGTAGAAGAATAAGTACCAACACCAGTCATGGCTACCTATAAAGGTCTGTCGCTTTCAATAATCCACATGGTCAAAGAAAATGCTTGCCTTGTTTCTCTGGTCAGCCTGTTTCATCTGCCTTCCTTTGCTTTGTATAGCTAAGAAAATGGTAAAAAATTTTCCTAATCAACCACATTATTCTTCTCTCTCACCTTTACAGAAGGTCTTAAATTCTGTACTGGAACATAGAGGGATCTTCCTTATAACAGAGGTTTGAAAAGATGAAGTATTTAACTCACCTTCATTCTAAGTTAAGATCTTGAATTTATCACAGTTGTATTCTATGATATTCATACATAAACATCTAGTTCCATATCAAAATGGAGATAGTGATGCCTATTTTACAGGCATAGCATGAATTCTAGAGCAAATAAAGTATGCAGAGTTTTGCATGATGGTTGCCTCACGAGGATCTTTAGATACATTGTTGTTATTAAATGATATTGTTGTTATTAACTGATACTGAAATGATACTGAAGATACCAAAATGAATGTTGACCAATGAAAATCGCAAACCGGACACCTCAATTATGAAAAGGAGGAGCTATCTTTCTGGCCCCGAAATATATATTTTCTAAAGCTTGTAGCCGCATAGAGATGTCAGCCATCATCGCTATTACAAACATTACGTATCATACAAATATCATAAATAAATACAAGCTCAATATAAGTTGGTAAATATTTGATTCTAGAATACAATAGAGAAAAAAAATTAAAAACCAGAAAGTTGCAGAAATGGGAGAATCGGACAGCTATTTTCTCCATTAAATGTGGTGAGTCCAGGAGGAACTCTTTTCAAAGTCTTATTCATGAGTCGCTGGTGCTCCTGAGAGAGTCGAAGCTGTGAGGCTTGAAAAGCCTTCATCCTCACTCAGAAGCAAGCCAGGGGCAAGCGACCCAACACAAGCGAGTCCGGTGAGGGGGAACCTTGCCGCTGAAGAGGAAGGCGCTGTCAGTCATCACAGCACAGACGATGGGGGACCTTTGAAAGCCGCCCTTAAGGGCTCTCTCAGAGCTCCGCAGTGCTCTGCACACTTCCTTCACTTTGCCCAAACGGCCCTTTCATCTGAGCCCTCCTCCTCCCCTCCACTGACATAATTACCTTTACTCTTCAAGGGCTTCTCTGAGAAACTTGCCCTAGTTGGGCAAATACTTGGAGGACCCTCCTACTTGAACTCCTAGAGCCCTTGCTAGTTAGCCGCGCTATCTAACTCTTGATTTCACATATCAGCAGCACACAAGACTATTTAACAGAGAAAGGAACAAGAGTAAGGAATACATATATGCACATTTCACCAAAAATGCCATATTTGCTCCCATTCCTCCATAAAGAAGAATGCTAAACGCAGTGTAGAAAGACAACCACATCTCTGCAACGTATATGCCCACTCTCTGGTTGATTGCATTGGAAATTGCTTCATGGACTTTTAGCCACACAATTAACATAGGAATTCATTAACTCAGAGTTGTGACTTAACTTATAACACTGATTTAAGTATTTCAGAGTAACAAAAGATGTATTTTATTCTCTTTCTTGCCTTACTTGCATAAAAAGTAATTACCAATAATTAAGAAATTAAACAATTATTTAAATAACTTCTGAATGCACATGTGCTACTTGTCCAAACCTCTGTCTCAACCCAAGATGAGGTCATCAGGATAGCCTAAGCAGAGACTGCTAGGTAATCCTTCCCAGGTAGCCACAAGGCAGTGCACAATTCCCAAGTAGCACTGGAGTGAGAAGGATGTGTCCGTCAGAGGTCACACAGAGCAAGAAAACCGAGAAAGCAGGAGAAGCCAAAATCCATCAAGGGGAGCAATGAATAAAAGCTAGAGAGAAAACATTTGAGGTGGAAGCCAAGGAGCCTGAGACAGATCAAAGCTGGGCTACACAGCCAAGAGTCAGGGTTGGGATTAGTGGGAAGCCTGATGACAGCATACTAGTCTTAATGTTCAAAAATCTCAAGCAACTGCTTAAAAATAGTCCAGAAGCATCAGAGACTAGACTGATTCACAACTGAGCTAAGGCAATTTCATTACCTGGCCACTTTTTTGTTTGCTTCTATACTTATTTGTATTGCTCTTTGTAACAGACAATTAGTAATTAAAATAATTTTCCCCAAATTCAAAGTTTTAACATCTCTATATCTGTCTTTTTAACATACCCTTATTTTTACTATCTTAACAAGTGTTACTTTAAAAGAGAGTACAACATAGTATAAAGACAGAATAAATTACAAATGATACAGACTTTCACTAAATAAAATAATGTGAATTTGGCAGAATTTGTTGTATTTCATAGTGCTGTCTTCAGATTAGTTTTTCAGATGACCAGATATAAGCATGCAAAATTGGAAAAAGAAGGAAAGAAAATAAGAAATTAAGAAGAGAGACAAAGGGGGGAAAGTTGAAGAGAGAAGACACAAAACATTAAGTATTAATGCTTAGTAAGTGTTCTAAGGAACGATACATTGCTCAGAAGCCTAAAAACTGACAACACTGATTAATGATCATTACGTGGTGACATCACATGACGATGTGTCATTCTTCACTAAAAACAACCAGAGAGAAAACAGGAATTTTATACTTCTCAGTCATTTGTATCAAATTCAACTACCAAGTGGAATCCTCAAGTAGAGCCTAATCTTGCAAATCTACTGAAGTTCACGTGACACGATGGGACTCCTCCAATCATCTTTATAAATTAGACTCCAGAAATGTTTTTACTAGAGATGGTCTTTTGAAAAATTGTGGAAATAATTGTTTCAACCATTCTGGAAAGCAATTTGGCAATTCATATGAAAAGCTTATACATGTCTTTATCTTTTACAGGGCAATTCTATTTGTATTTTCTGAATTTTTCATAAAAATTAATCATGGATCAGTGAAAACATTGGTCAACAACGATGCCTAGCATGTCGCTACTGAAAATAATGAAGTAAAGACCCAAAGATATGAGAGTGTGGTTAAGCAAGTTATGAAAGATCAATGCAGTGAGACCATACAATTTAGAGGGCTTAATGAATATGAAATAATAAGTTATGTAGTAAATCAGAATAGCATACCACAAAGTGCATAGAATATTAGCCGTGGCTTGATGTCCTCTCCAGACCCTAGGCTGAAACTGAACTCCCAAACCCATCTGTCAGTGGTGTTTGGAGTTGGTGTCTTTTGAAAATAACTAACTTGGATGAGTTCATCAGGATGGGATGTCCATGACGTGACTCATGCCTTTAGAAGAGCCGGAAAAGAGATTCAAGCTGGTATGTGCTTGCTCTGTCCTCCCTCACCAAGAAGGCTTTCAGGACATGCCAGCAGTAGGATCTTGGACTTCCCAGCCTCCAGAACCACAAATCAGATAATTCTCTATTCTTTATATAAATTGCCTGGTTCCAGGTATTTTATTATAGCAACAGAAAACTGACTAAAATAGTGCCCAATTCTCCTAAAATGTTAGAAAAATGAACAGAGACATAGATGCTAGAAACTTTATTCTGTATTTCTAGCTGTTCTTACAATATAGAACTCACATGTAACCCAGCTCCTACACACTGTCCAACTTTTTGTTTGTCACTTCTTTTGAGGCTCACAACTGTCAGTCACTTGAGACTCTTGATTGTGGAAAGCAGCAATGGCCTGACAGCCCTTGGCCCTAACCATCTTAATCCTCTTTCTAGGAATGCTCTGTTCTATTTTCCATCCTCACCGCCATCCCTTAGACCTGTTGAATAAAATATATTTCATAGCACACCATATGTGTGGACTAAATTTCTGAAATCAGTCATATGTACCACATCTTTCTGAAGAGCACCCAATTGCCCTACCTCAGAGAACCTTTGGAACCTGTTTTCATAGTACTTAAAACTACTGAAGTAGCACAGTAATCTTGAATATTTTCTGACTGTTTCATGCCTGTTATCTCTAGAAGATAATGCATTCTATAAAAGTACATTTATGCATTATAATTATCAGGCACTCAAAAAAATGCTTTCTGAGTGAATGATGAATTGATAGAATTAGGGACATTATTTTATTCATTCTTAGGTTTCTAGGGTAAGCATGTATAAATTCTACATATAAATAAAACATTTAGTTATAAAAGTATCTAATTAAAATATCCTGAAACTAAAAAACATCCCATTTGGGGATACAAGTAAATTATTCCAGTTATAACAGCATCCCATTTTGCTTTTAAGATAAACTGGATTATAACTTTAAAAATCAAGATGTCCCACATTTTGAACTTGAGTGTAGGTTGTTTTTCACTACTATCATTAGAAGCTCTCACTGTATAAATATGAACATCAAGCAGAACATCTGTCTGTGTGTACCAAAAAGAATTCTGCCTTAAGTGAAGAAGCTACTTTCCAGATAATAAGTACTAAAGTAGGAATTTCATGGGTCAGATAAAAGAATAGATAGCTTTGAAATCGTGGAATGGTTCAGTGGCATACATGAGCTGATGCTATCATTCTTGAGCCCTTCATTTTGGCTTTGACCTATGTAACAAAGAATTTCATTTTCACTTTTCAACCACTAGGGAAACAATTACCAACTCAGTACATGATCTGCAGTCTTAGTTTCTGATTCTTTTTTCATAAGAACAGGCCTCTGTTTATATTTGTTTAGGGTATTTTTCCCCTTAAGTTGCTTCTCCTTTTTTAAGCACCTAACATGTATTTCAACACCTACCTCCCAGGAAGTATAATCAAGGAAGACAGAATGTTCCAGCTACATTTCTCTTTTGAAGTGATAACCAACCAATTGCTACACAGGCTTCCTGCATGGTAGCCTCTTAGTATACAATGAAAAATTAAGGAAAAAAAAAAAAAACCTCTTTTCAACACTACACAGGAAAGTAAACCTGCCAAATTTACTGGAAAATATGGAATTAATTTCCTCCCGCAGTCTCTTCAAAGTCTGTAAGTTGAATCTTTTGCTAAAGATTGGAAATTAAATTCAGTGTTTCAAATTAAGCTTCAAGTTATGACTTCTACTAGAGAAAAAGAACAAATGGAGTACTTCCTCTACAGATAACATGAACCGCTTGATATGTGTATAAAGTTATTTATAATATTTTATGATCTTTATTATTAATGTAGCAGAAAACAATGTGTTAGAGCTGGGTGTAATTTTAATAAAATAAAATATAACTCTGTTATCACAAGTGCCTCTCCTTTGCCCTTTACCATTCTGTCTGAATTCAGTGTTTCTGGTAGAATCACTTGAGCTCGCATAGATTTATCTCACCCTATAAAAGCACAATTCATTAAACAGACTAGTCTATTTAAACGAAGGCAATTTTATCACAGTCAGTTCAATTATTTAACACTGCTTTTTTAACTCACTACTTAAAGCTTTCTTTTGACAAGTATTCCTTTAAATAAATGGGTTGCAATTTAAAGAATGAGAGAAGATCAAGTCCTCTTACAATGTATGCAATTAGCCTATAGGGGGTTGTTTGGCCCATACAACACTAAGTTTTATTTGAAAGTTAAACTGAATCCCAAGTAACAAAGGCCACTGAGACTATGTTTCATCAGAAAAAAATTAAAAAGGAAATTTCTGTCCTGTATTAGCAGCATTTTTATTTAAGAGAGTAACATTTTGGTCAAGCCCACGTATTTAAAGAATCAGAGTGATTATTTAAATGATTTTTTTGAGGTTCTGGGGATTAAATTCAGGACCCTGCCCTTGTCAGGCAAGCCCTTATTCTACTAAGCTATCTCCCCAGCCTGATTATTAGAATAATTTATCCAAAGCTTGCACAGTCAACATTTTCTTCCCGATAAAATAATAATCTGATTAGTGACTTGTGAAGCCGCCATAAGTGGTGGAAGGTCAAGCTTGATTATTGTTCAGCCAAGTGCTAATAAAAGTAAGTGAAAATTATGTAAGGAGTCCTTTTCAAAAGTTTTCCCCATATTTTATCTTCAATTATTTTAGGTTCTCAACTTGAACAACCCATTAGCAAAGCAGTGTCTTCATAATTAAAGGAAAAAGAAGTTGTGTTCGCAGCACAGAATATTCATTGAACTATAACTTCACAAAGGCAGTAGCCTTCACTTTTCCTTCAGATTCTCCTAGCAAACTAAGGTGCAAAGATTCAAGAGAACCTGCTGAACCATGCTACTGTTGGAAGGGATCAGTATGGTGAGTGGACTGATATGGGGGGTACAGTCCACGGCTGTAAGTTGGGGTGCAACTAACATTCCCCTATATAGACGCATGCTCAATATATTATTGCTACTAAAAAGTCTTTAGCTGATCAGAATGTTCAGTATTCAGCCCTTTGAATTCTTGTTTTTAATTCTTCCTTATTATTAAGAAACAACCATACATAGCTTCCATTTCAATGACTTCCACTCACCATATTTTAACAAATAATCCAAAAATTGTCCTGAACTCCTTCTTTATATCAAAATCATCTAGAAATTCAGGGTTTCAGATTGAGCTATGCCAAAACTATTCTTCTCTTATGTGAAAAAGATAATGTTAAATTTACACATAATTCTCTATGTCCTTTGGATTTATTTCACACCTTCTATATCCCCAGAATGAAATAAACAATTTTCAGTAAATTATAAAACATTTTCATAGACTGTAAGTGCCAGATTTAACCAGTCACAGGTCATAAAACCTAACAGAAAAATTGGACAGCATCCTGAAAGCCTCATTTGGATGTAAATTCATGTGGATTAATTACCTAATTTAAGACTACAAGGGTAAGCCAACCTAGACCTGGAGGGAAATGAAAGAAAAGTCTAGACAAACACTTTAAAACACAATACTTAGTGCTGCTGCAGTAGGTGAGGCCTACTTCACCCCTACTTCTCACCTGTCCAGGAAATGTGCCTACTGTCTCAGCTAATTCTGGACCCCTAAACATGCAGTTTAGCTCATATCGGCTGAAAGCAACAGCTGAGGCTAGAAAACCCAAATGTGTGGTGGGACTGTTGTAGCCAACAAAACTGATAGAGAAGTAGAATCCCAGTAAACGTGTTTTTCCACAGCAAGGACCTAAAATCTTTCTTTCTTTTTTTTTTTTTTTTTTTTTTTTTTTTTTTTTTTTTTTTTTTTTTTTTTTTTTTTTTTTTTTTTTTTTTTTTTTTGTGGAACTGGGGATTGAACTCAGGCCCTTTGCCCTTGCCAGGCAAGCACTTATTCTGCTGAGCTATCACCCCAGCCCCCTAAAATATTTCTTTAACAGTGAATACCAGGATGTGTCTCTTTGCATCATCTCCAAGTCCTATTTGTGTGCCATCATTCTGTGTTCCCTGTGGTCAGGGGCCCTACTACACTGTGCTTCCATACTGTGCATGACATGCATGGGCTTTGCGTTGCTGCTGCTGTCTCCTCTATGTTGGGTGGACCATATTTCATTGTTAACCCTTGGGATCCTTGGGAGGAAAGCAGTCCGATAAGACCAAGGTTTTAGGTAGACACGAAGCACACTATTAACTACCTACAGCAGATGCATTCCCCAGTGTTGGCAGGTGCAATTCTCCTGCTATTGTCAATATGGACAAGAGAAGGCTGGGAGTGTAGATCAGGAATAGAGAGCATCGCCAAACATGGAGGAGGCTCTGGATTTTGTCTTTAGCACTCTGGAAAAAGTGTGGAACAACTGAAAAGCGCTGCAAAACCCTGTGAGCCACTACACTAGTGACAAATGACTTTTTGAAATACTTTTGGGACATATTTTGTGCTTAATATATTGCAGCAGGTGCTTAGCAGCTACTTAATAAACAGTGAAAGCCTTCCATCATAGCAAAATAGTTTAAATAACCCTACCTGGATCAGAATGACCTCAGATGGATGAGAAAGATGGAAATTAAGACTTACAGAAGTAAGACTGCAAACATATGTTTAGTCCTTGGTCTTCTCTCAGGCTTGGATAGGAAAAATTAAAGAGAAACCCAAAGACAGGGGTCCTCAGAGGGAAAGAATGAGTACAGAGAGCCCAGGTCCCAAGAAAATAACCCAATTAGAAATACTTCGCAACAATCCTACCGTCTGATTAAATCAGGATAATGATTTCCAAAGAGGTTTATTTATTAAAAAACATTTAATGAGCATCTGTAATGGCAAGACCTTGACCAAGAGGAGCTTGTAGTTCTAGTAAAGGAGACAGACAGTAAATACTTGCACAGCTAAATATCCATTACAGTTCTGGTTTGCTCTACAAAGTAATGCAGCCTTGGTTTGGCTACGAAGGATATGAGATGAAACCTCCTCTTCTACATATCTTACAGGCTGATATCCTGCAGTCTAAACAACTAATTCAAAGATAACAATATGCAATACAACCACCATTATTGAATTCCCATCGTTTTAATGAAACTGTATCATTTCTAATTTTTTTTATTTTTTTTTATTCTTTTTAAAAATAAAAAATTATGGGCTGGGGAGATAGCTCAGTAGAATAAGCACTTGCCTGACAAGCACAAGGCTGTGAGTTCAAACCCTGATTCCACCAAAAAATTAAAATTAAAAAATTAAAAACAGAAAAGCAAAAATTTTCATATTGGAAGGGAATGAAAAGTGAGGGGAAGAAAAATGTGAAAAAGTGAGAAAAGAAGGAAAAAAGTTCTTGTAAATAAGGAGGCAGAGAAGGTTTAAGGGAAAGTAGGGAGATGTGCAAAACATCAAGTTATACAGAGGGATAAATTCCATGCCATAAATGTGACCATTATTTATGCCTAAAATTTACCAGTAAAGTCATTTTTTTGAAAAAAAAAACAAATACATAATTAAATATAAATGTCAGTCAAAGACATTTATCCTAAATCAGGGTGATTCTCTTCTCTGGGAAAGAAGTTCTCAATTTTTTGAGGTTCCTTGGAAAATCTACATCAAAAGGAACATTTTCTATAGGTCTGCTTTCGTTGGGCTCCATGTATCATCATAGGAAAAATCATATCCAGGATATTTTATTACTTGGTTGGTGAATTGAACAGCTATGATTTAACAGCAGATGCTGTGCATAGGAATAGTTGCTGCTTAGCATCTTGAAAAGTTATAAATTACCTCTGGGTGGTATTTTTGGATTGGTGAAGACACTTTTGTTCATTTGAGTAATTTAAGCTGTGAGTTTTTAAAAGATGAGACAAGAATGGAATAAACAAGTGGTGGGTGTGTGGCCCCAAAAGCAGTATTCATTATTGCTCTTCAGAATAATATGGAAATTTCCTTAAGGAAATCGTCACACAAGATACTAAACTTGCCAATATCTAGACACTCTTAAATAGTCCATTTTCAAAGATTTATTTGCATATTGCTTACAATTGAGAAAAAGCATATTCTCCAGACAAGAAATAGTACAGTACTTTCAGGTAATAGTATAGCATGTCAACTTTATTTTATGCAAGTGAAACCTGTTTTTCTGCTATATTCAAATTTGTGTGATAATTCTGTAAGACAATAGAAAGCAGATAGTGAGGCGTTAGGTACACGGTCAGATTGTCATTCTTTTTGAAGGAATGGAAGGGCTCAGTATGCTTGCTGCACACCCCCTTTCTTTGTTAGCTGGTAGGCTGATTTGAATTCAATGATCTGAGAGCAGACATGGAAAGTGATTATTAGTAATAAAGTACAAAGAAAGTGAAAATTCAGCATCCTCCTCAATGTTCCAATACTTCCTCTATAGATTTATAGATTGGTGTTCATTCCAATCATACATTTCCATGACAATAACCTTATTCGCTAATCTCAATTTTTTTTTATAGCAAATGCTTGCCTCAAACAATCCAGTAGGGCTGTCCTTCGCTAGTTAGTTGAAATGAAATCATATTAATATATGCACGCAACTGTAATAAGTTTTCAAATCAGAAGGGTTAATTCAGTTTTTCTTTAATTTAATTAATTTTAACTAATACACATTTACAGAGCATAAAGATTGTAATCATTGTACAGATTGATACACATACCTAGCATAACTTCATTGCTTTTACATCCATTTCGCCTCCCTTGGTCTCCTTCTTTTATCCATTTCTCAGTGCTCATTCCATTTTCCAAATATCTATCTCTCTGTTTCATATTGCCTATCTTTATTTTGCTCTTTCAATTTTTAAACTTTTGGTTTCTCATACAAGAAAGATCAGGGCTAGGGAGATAGCTCAGCAGTTTCAGAACCTGCCTGGCAAGCCTAAGGTTCTGAGTTCGAGTACAAAAAACAGAAAGACCATGCAACATGAAGGCTCACTTAAGATTATGTATTAATTTCACTTAACACATCATCTCAAGACATATCTTTTCCTACAAGTGACTCAAATTACCCTTCTTTATGATAGAGTAGCACTCCATAAATGAATATACAAATACAACATTTTCTTTATCCATTCATTTGTTGATGGACATTTAGGTCTGATCCCAAGATTTGTCTGTCATGGATTGTGCCACTACAGAAATGTGTAGGCATGTATCACACCAATATGACAACTTTACCTCTTTCAGGAAGATACATAGAAGAGACGTGGTTGGCTCAAATGGAATTTATCTCTATGTTTATCTCTTTGAGGACTCTCTACTGATTTCTATAATGGTTGTACTAGTTTGCATTCCCATGAGCAATGTAGAAATGTTCCTTTTTCCCTACATCCTTGCCAATACCTATTATTACTTGATTCCTTGATGAGTCTTTTTGGAATACAATAGAATCTTAGGCAGGCATTGTGCCACTGGCTATGTTTATCTTTTTTTAAAGGAAAGAACAACTGGAATGGGGGAAAGGAGAAAAAGAAGAAAGAGAAATATATATTTACACACACATACATATATACATATATATATACATATATATATGTATATATATATATATATATATATATATATAAACTAAGATAATTATGCTACTAATTTCTATTGGTTTATTGAAGGAAACATTCAGGGTTTAATTGCTTGATCAATCTTCATACCTATATCTGCTAATCTGAGCAACTACTTTGAAAATAATAATAAATAACAATCATTGTTAAATTTTTATCATCTTGTTTTGAAATTACGCATCATTTTTATTGTTTTGTTTTTGTCTTTGTTTTTGTTTTTGATCTTTAAAATAAAAAGTAAAAACTGGAGTTTAGAGCTGGGAAGATAACTCAGTTGCATAAGCACCTGCCTGGCAAACACCACATGCTGCATGGGCCCCAGAACTCCAAACGTTCTGAGCTTACCCTGGAACTCAGGGTCATAGTGTACACCTGGAATCCCAACACTGGACAGGCTGAGGCAGGAGGATCACTGTGAGTCTGAATTGTGTAGCAAGACCTTGTATCAAAAAATAGTTAAATAAGTAAAATATAAAATGAATGGAATATCAGTTTGTTGCAATTTACATTTCTGCAATAGCCAATGACATTAAACATTTTTCATGTATTTATTTGTACTTCTTACTATAATTTTGTAAGAGTGGTGGCTTAATAGGATAATGTAATTATTTTTCTAATTTGGTTGAATGCTTTAGTTTTACTTTTTTTTTTTATTTTAGAATGGCTGAGGCATAGAGGAGAAAATGACATGCAGAATCTACCACAACATTCTTGTCAGGTAATCTATCCTGAATATCATTTCCCTTCAGTAAGACAAGATTGCAAGAACACTGTCTCTGCTCTCTACATTTAAGCTTACTTAATCATCTGTGTGTCAGTGTGTGTATGATATTGTGTGTCAGTGTGTATATTGTGGTTGATTACAAGCATCACATATTTGGTCTTCACCCAGTTTCTTGACACAAAACTCCTGAAACCCTTATTATCACAGGGACTGACAAGGGTGCTGCTTTTTTTCTAGTGGGATACACATATGTGTGCTAGATGAAACCACTGATTATTGGTAGAAAAACAGTCTTCAAACTTGGTCCTCCTCTCCCTGAAGTTGTAGGATGGAACCAAAAGTTCCAACACAGGATAAGACCTTTGTCTCTCAAGCGAACAGTTGCAGTCTGAAGCTACGTAAGGATCTCAAGCCACCAGTTACCTCATCCATTTTCATTGTACCACTCTATTATCTCTGGCATCCAATTAAAGACATTTTATATTGTTCCACAAGTTAAATATTTCCATCCTTTTTCTCTGTGTGTGTCAGTTTATATTAATAAATAGTATTTTCCTGATCTTTTTCTCACTAATATTTTATTCAGCTGTGTCAAATTGTGTGCTGAGCTATAGGAAGGTGTATCTCAATTGTAGTACACATATATGTATACAAATATTCATGTTTGCTGCACGCTTGTCTGTATATATATTATTCCAACATTTCTATTTCTCTGTTTAATCACTGCCAAAATTCCATGACATCCAGCTTTTTTACCAAATCTTTACTCATGTTAACCATAGCTGTGTTTAAATTTTCGATAGTGCCAACATCTAGCTCATCTCTGAGTCTGCTTTTGTTAATTGCTTTGTCTATTGACAACTGAGTTTTGGCCCCTGTTCTTGGTATAGTTTAAAATTTTTGTTGAATATTATACATAGGAGAGATGTGATACATAACTATCAGGCCTTTAGCAGAACAACTTAAGCCAAACAAGAAATGTTTGAATTTCCATGCTGCTATGGTGGTTTTTTGTACCATAGGCTCCAAATTCTTCTACTGATGGACAGCTATTGCCTGTATGTGAGGAAAGACGAAATGTGCACGAGACTTTCTACTCTACCCCAGCTTTCGGTCATGTGTCCATGGATGCCCCACGTAGTGATTCTTTCTCTGCCCCTTTCCACCGTCCCACAGTTGTTAGCCTATCTTCCTGTTGGAAAACATGAGTTTCCAGGAAACCAAGGTCTCTAAGGTCTGGCTTCTGCTGCTCTCCATGGCAACACAATTCTGACTCATGCGATGGCTTTCTTCATGAGAATGTCCTATCCTTCAGAAGCAGCAGACCTCACGTGGTGTTGGTGTTGGTGTAAATACAGAATTCTGGGAAGAGAAGGGCCTCCTATCTTCCTGTCTCCGCATTGACAGACTGCAGCGCTATGTACATTTGATGTCTCCCAGCACCACCTCTCGTCATGCAGGCCTTCATAGAGTTATCTTTTGACCTGGAAGATTTTTCAGATATTAGGATGGAATAATACTTTTACTCATAAATATTTCCTTTAACATATTCTCCCTTGAGTAACTTGTAATGTCATCTTCGTTGCTGTCGCTTTTCCTCTTTTTTTCTAATCCCCAAAATAAATCAACTTGTAAAAAGTATCACTCCTTCATTTTATTTATTTTCATAGCTTATGAAGTTCTAATTCAAACTGTGACTTAAAAAAAAATCTCAAAATACTTCTTGGAAAACATTTAAAAACGACACCTCAAATTGGTGTGTTACACTATTCATTTGATTTGAAGTTGTTTTAGAAGGAAACTATTCAACAGCTAAAATTATTAATTCAGATTTTCTGTTTTCTTCTTGCGTGAGTCTTATATAAGCTTTTCGCTTTTTTTCCATTCTTGCTATTCATGGATAGGGTTATTAGCTCAAGAGTGCCCTCTTCTGTTAGTTTAATAAAACACAAATACTTAAGTGACCTTAGGGAAGAAGATATCTCATGTCTTCTTTTTCTTTTCTTCTGGAACCTTACTTTATTCCTCTTTTTGCCTTCCTTAACACGTACCCAAGAGCCAGTCGCCTTTGTCCATAAATCTAGTCTAGAAAGAGCATTTCTTCTTCAAAAATACTGCTTCTTTCCCTAGAGATAGCACAATAAACTACCAGTGTTCATCTCTCTATTCAGAATTTTGTTGCTTTTTGTGAGGAGGGGATTTTTCTTATAAGAGTAGTGTCTATGCTTTAAGAAAGAATCTCTACCCAGCTACCCTGCTCATGGAAGCTTTTAAGTTTTCTTCCCCTCTGTCCAATCTCTCAGTATCAGACAATAGGATGACTCTATTTTGTTTTATTACTTACAAATCATTTGAAAGTTTTGGTGTTTTTTTATCCTATAATGCTAAAAGTATGATTAGATATATGTAGTTTATATATTACTGAGGGGAAAAATGCATGGAGAAAAATAAAATCAGATGTCCAGCATCCAAAATGTACCATGTTTATGAAACAGAATGTTGTACAGCAATGAAAAGAATGAATTTGAGATGGATATCATGGTAGTAGACCTCAAAAGCAAGTTCATTTGAAAGTATTGAATACAAGTGTATACGTACTATACTTCTTATTTTCATAAAGTTCTACAAGAAGAAAAAATAATTTACCTTTCTATAAATGCCGTACCATCCCTCCCTTGATGGTCACAGAAGGCAGACTAAGCACTGGATAGCTACCTAGACCTGGTAAACCCTAATGTGCTACGTGCCCCCCACTGTCACTGGAACCTGACTGAGCTGCAGGCCACCACCCCAACATTGCAGAAGCCTTGGTGAGCCCTACCCTGTCCCTTACACTATGACCGAAGCTAGCACAGCTTCTATCAACCCCCACCATCATGGAAGCACTACAGAGGTGTGGCTTACCACCTCCCTTCAATGAAGCCATGCTGAACCCTAGAAAGCTGGGGCTTTTTTATCCTACACAGGCCTTCCACTGTTTCACGAGCCTTGCTGACCTGCCCCTGTCTCCCTATCTTCACCATTCTTGTTTTTTTTTTTTTTTTTTTTGGCGGAACTGGGGATTGAACTCAGGCCTTTGCACTTGCCAGGGAAGCGCTTATTCCACTGAGCCATCTCCCAACCCAATCTCTACCATTCTTGCTGATTCCAAGTTAACACTGAGATCATCAAACACTGTCAAAATGAAGAAGCAAAAGGCAGTCTCAGACCTCCAGCCCAGCCAGAGCAAATCCAGGAGATGAGGGCATAGAACTTGGAAATCACACATCATAAATTTCTGAAATGAGAGCAACTGAAGTGAAGAAACAACTCCATCAAGCTATAGAAGAAAGCAGACCAGAAATAAGCTCTCAGGTAAATAAAAGAAAGGATAACAATCATGAAGAATTTCTCAGCAAATCTAAAGACAGAGATTTAAAAATAGAGGGGAATAGGAAACTGATTAAAACATGGAATGAACAATACAGGAAAGAAATAAAATGCATAAAACTGATTCAAACAGATATTGAGGAAATTAAGAATTCCGTTGAGACCTAGCAAAACCACTTGCACAAAACTGAAGATAATCTTTTAGACCTTAAAGACAGCATTGCAACTAGTGAACATGAAAGGAAGGATCTCTTAGAAATAAGAAGTAACCAGAAAAGAACAATTCAATATCATCAAGATGATACAAAGAAAAACAATATAAGACTGATAGGTGTCAATGAAACAGCAGGTGCAAACATAAATGACATAAAAAGACTATTTGTAGAAGTAGCAGAAAATTTCTTAAGCGTAAGAAAAGAATCTGACATACAGTTAAGTGAGGTATAGAGAACACAGTCAGTCATAAAAAAATATGTATACCCAGACATATAATAATCAAGATCCCAGAAATTCAGGAAAAGAACAGAATTAAAAGCTGTCAGAGAAAAATAAACAGACCACCTATAATGGAAAACCCAGCAGAATTGCAGCAGTTTTCTCAGTGCAAATCATCAAGTGGAGTGGAGTATTTCAGGTCCTGAAAGAAAACTACTTCCAGATCAGATTGATGTACTGTGCAAAGCTATCAATCAAATTTAATGAACAGATAAGATACTTCCATGAAAAAGAACAACTGAAAACTTTCATGATGGCCAAACCAACCCTACAAAAAGTAATAGCAAATATTATACAACAAGAAAAAAATAATCACAACTTCAAGAACAACAGAAAGAAAATACCAAACAAAGCAAGCAAAAAGAGAAAAATTAGAGTACCTACAGCAGGAAAATAACATTACAAAGATAAGCCAATACATATCAGTTACAATCATCAACGGAAATAACCTCAATTCACCAATCAAAAGAAGCAGACTAAAAGAGGGGAGTAAGAAACAAAATCCAACAATATGCTGTATACAGCAACACAGTTGACTCAAAGGAAAAGTAATAGATTGATCCTACAGAACACTGGAATAGAAGAACTCTACCTCAACTTGATAAAAGCCATCTATGACAACCTAACAGCTAATATAATTCTAAATGGGGAAAAACTGAAATCTTTTACTCTTAGATCTGGTACAAGACAAGGATGTCTTCTATTACCCCTCAATCAATATAGTTTTGGAATCATTAGCAACAGCCATTATACAAGAGGGAGAAATAAAAGGAATAAGAATAGGTAAAGAAGTTAAATTTTCACTATTTGTAGACATGATAATTTACTTGGAAGACCCAAAAACACCACCAAGAAGCTACTAGAACTGATACACAAATTCAGTAGCATAGCAGGATACAAAGTCAGTACTCAAAAGTCAATAGTATTCCTCTACACAGATAATAAACACACTGAGAAGAAAACTATAGAAACAATACCTTTTACAATAGCACCGCAGAAAACGAAATACCTTGGAATTTACTTAACCAAAGAAGTCAAAGGTCTTTTCACAGAAAATTACAGTAACCTAATAAAGTAGATTGTAGAGGATTTCAGAAAATGGAAAGATATTCTCTGCTCCTGCATAGAAAGAATCAACATCGTGAAGATGGCCATACTCCCAAAATTGCTGTACAGATTTAATGCAATCCCTATCAAACTGCCACCACCATACCTCCCAGAACTAGAGAAATCATTCCTAAAATTTATTTGGAACCACAAATGACCTAGAATAGCAAAGGCAATCCTGGCCAACAAAGACAAGGCAGGAGGCATCACAATTCTTGACTTGACATTATCTTACAAAGCTACTGTGATAAAATCAAATGATATTAACAACAAAAGAGACCTGAGGATCAAGAGAATAGATTATAAGATGCAGAGGCCTCTACCAACACACTCAGCCATCTGACCTTCCACAAAGGGGCCAAACAAGCTTACTGGAAGAAAGATAGCCCCTTTAACAAATGGTGCTGGAAAAACTGGCTTTCTACATGCAGAAGATGAAAACTTGACCAGGTCTATCACCATGCACTAAGCTAAAGTCAAAATGGATTAAAGATCTAAACATTAAACTAGAAACATTCAGTCTCCTGGCAGAGAAAGTAGGAGGAACTCTTGAAGACATAGGGATAGACAAAGAGTTCCTGAATAAACATGTATTTGCACAGGAAACACTTGAAAGAATTAACAAATGGAACCAACATAATTGAGAAGTTTTTGTGAAAAGGCAACCCACAAATTTTGAAAAAATCTTAACTAATAAGCACTCAGACAAAGGTCTGCTCTCTAGAATTTATAAAGAACTAAAATATATTAATGCCCTCAAATTTAAAGACCTAATCCAGAAATGGGCATCTGAGATGAATACACACTTCTCAGAGAACAAAATTAAAGAAGTGAATAAATACATTAAAAAATGCTCCACATCACTAGCCATCCATTAAATGTAAGTTAAAACAACACTTAGATACCATCTCACTCCAGAATGAATGCCTATCATAAAGAAATCAACCAACAACAAATGTTGGAGAGGATGTAGGGAAAAGGGAACACTTCTCCACTGCTCGTGGGAATGTAGACTGGTACAACCATTGTGGAGACTCCTCACAAAACTAGGACTGGAAATCCTATTCAAGCCAGCTATCCCCCTACTGGGAATTTTCCCAGAGGTACTGAAAACATCATACCATAGTGATATATGTGTACCTATTTTTATAGCAGCACAATTTGTGATAGTCAAATCTTGGAAACAACCAAGATGCCCATCACTTGAGGAATGGTTGAAAAAGATATGGTATCTTTATATAATGGAATATCACTTGGCTATAAAGAATGATAAACTTGAAGCATTTATATTTAAGTGGATGCCACTTGAACATCTACTCATAAGTGAAATAAACCAGACCCACCTGTGCAAATATTGTATAGTCTCCCTAGTATAAGAAATCAAAAGAAGAAATACAAATAGAAAGGTGTAAGACAACTAAAAGGCAAGCAAGATTATACAGTGAGGAGAGGTAAGGAGAAAAGCTGAGAAAGGACAGGGACAAAGCCATACATTTGTACACACAAGATGTGCAAGGCAAAGATCCCAAGAAACATTGGCAGGTTTTTGAAAGTAGCAGTTAATGCATTGAAGATGAGAATTTGTGGTAGCAGGTTCAGGCTGGGAGTGCCTGTCGATCTGGTCTTCTGAATCGGTGCTACTTTTCATGACATGTTGGTTGCTGCTGAGCTGTCTCTTGGGTAAACGTTTGTTTAAAAAGGAGTTGGGATGGTGAATGAAAGCAGGAGAGAGGAAAAGCAGTGATGCGGGACTGTTCCGCTACAACGCTGCATATGGTTAGATTTCTTAATTTATGTTTAAATATATATAATTGTTTATTCCTATTTTTAAAATTTTTTAAATTCGTTATGTTATATATTGTAGGGACTTAAAGTTTAACAAATCAATACTTGATGAAAAATACCTGTTCCATGTTATGCTTAAGATGTCTGAATTCAGACAGATAGTGAGGTTAAGCTCAACATCCTAGGATGTATGTTAATAACAATAAGCTTCTCTTCTGGAGGGTTAACAACCTAAGTTTGCAGACCTAAAATTATAGAAAAAGGAGGGCTACAAGGCCAGCCAACATTTTGGCCCTAGCCTTTCAAGGTCAATTAAGACTCAGGACATAGGAGAACCTATACTGTAACATCATGCAACTCAGTTGTGTCCCAAATTTTCTGATCAAGGAGATTATGGGGTCAAAGAGGAAAGTGACCAAGGATGTACAGTGTGCCTAAGGAGAGTCACATGCTCTAAGGGAGAAAACATGCTCTCAGGCTTTTACAGAAAGCAAATTGGTCAAGCAATGACCATGACTCATCCACATGGCTGACACAGACAAAGGATCTACAAGCTGCAGTACAGTGTTTCAGGATAAATCCTGAGGGGATCTGAATGACCTTAATCAGATACAAAAGCTATATTTCTTGTTACATAGGTCTTGCTTTATATTGGTCTTAACCATCCAGCAGAAAAGTAGTAAACTGAAGTATATAAGAAGTGAAATCATATTATTTTGCTGAGCTGTAAAGGACTCAATTCAACAACTTCTGACATTGCCAGACATACAGAAGCCCAATACTATTATGGACTACTTGGGAGTATTTTGTTAAACTCACACACCTGTAATATTTAACTGACAAAACTAAACAAAAAAAGGGATACAAATGGATGACCATTTTGTATGTGTATCCAAGGTGCTTGGGATAAATATACAGCTACATTCTCTTAATTCAATGAATAAGGGGATCTGTTTTAATAGTGTTTGTAAATAGAATGTCATGTCTGCATCTTGTGCAATTAACCAGTAAGAAAACAATATACAATGCATTAATTATCGAAACTGTCCTATTAAAAAAAAGACCAGTCTGAACGCATAGTGAAACCCTGTCTTAAAAAAAAGAGACTTGACTCATAAACCATAAATTATTTTTATTGTATTTAGTACAGGTCCTCAAGGAGCAAGATTCTGCTCTTCTAGTTCCATTTGCTTTTACCCATTTTCCTGGCTCATTTGCCTAAGAAAGCCATCCCAAGTTATTAAGGAAATAGTTCAGATTTTTTAGTAGGCAATTCATGGGTATAAGAGTGACTGCTAGTACCTAAGGTAACCAAAGCTGAGAATTACGCCTAAGCTTTCTCTCTGTATTGCTCAGCCGGGGTCAAATCTGAATTCCAGACTCTGGATGTTGCTCTCGTTCAGACTCGCACTTCCCTGTCCACCTACTCTTTGCAACCCAGCTCCTTTTGAAAAAGCTGCCCAGAGCCTCACTGATTTCAGACATGGGATAGAATCTGCAAGCTTGATTTCAATTTATTTTTACTCTATTACATACATTTGCTACCTGCTTTTATATTCAGTTTTATCAGTTACCTGGTAAATAGGTGCAGGATGCATTCACATTTCATATCAATAACCAAGATATGCAGGAAAATGCTAAACAAATTAGGTTGGAAATAACTTCAGCTTGAGACTGGGCATGGTGGTACACGCCTGTAATCCCAGCACTGGGGAGGCTGAGAACAGGAGGATCACTGTGAGTCTGCACTGCGTAGTGAGACCCAGTAGAAAAAACTAATAATAATAATTTTAAAATAATTAATGTTCTTTTAAAAAATTATCTTATGATTCAAAATGAACAGTATATGTTTCTTTAATTTTGAAGAATGAAGACAGCAATTGTTGTGATTTTCCACTTTTCCCACCTTGGATTCGACTCACCTCATAGCTTTGCTCTCTAAAATCCCTAGAAAAGGCAAGGTCTTTGGCAACCCATTCAAGACCCCATCTGTCTCTGTCTCTGTCTCTGTCTCTGTCTCTGTCTCTGTCTCTGTCTTTCTCCTCTCCCTCTCTCGCTCTGTCTCTCTCTGTCTCTGTCAGTTGTTTCTCTCTCTCTCCCCATCTGTGTGTGTGTGTGTGTCTTTCTGTCTCAGGCAGAAGCTTTCTTTCCCCCCAATAAATATATTCTGCTTTAAAAAGCACCGTGACTGAATTCCTGCCAATAAAACAGTTTCTATGAATCCTTTTAGGAAATAAAAGTATAATTATTTGCCAATTTCCAGTTTCCTAAATTTAGGTGATTGGGAATTTCTATTTTAGTATAAACTGCTTTAACTATGGAAAAAAAAAACAGAGAAAGAAAAAGAAAAAGACTGAATGCCAAAGGATGGAAAACAACAGTCCATGGGGCTGAACCCAGAAAAAAAAAAGCTATTCTGGTTTTTGACAATGTCAACTTCAAGCCAAGTGTTTAAAAGAGAGAGAAAAAATAAAGTCACTACTTATTAGTTAGGAGAAAAATGCAAGAGGAAGAGATTACAATTATAAACATATATACACTCAATACAGGAACACCCAACTATACAAAATTTTACAGTCATAGAAAATCAAATGAGCAGAGCTGGGGAGATGGCTCAGTGGAATTTGTGCTTCCCTGTAAGTGCAAGGGCCTGAGTTCAATCCCTGGTTCTGCAAAAGAAAAAAAAAAAATCAAATGAGCAAAAACATAATGTACTGGGGAACTTTAATTTAACACTGATATAAAGAAAGAGATCAAACATGCAAAAAATCAGCAAAGAAATAACAGAAATATTCCAGACTTGTTAAGAAATGGACTTAGTAGACCTTTACAGAATGTTCCACCCAACAACATAATACACATTCTTCTCAGCTGCACATGGGATATTCTCCGAAATAGACCATATCTTCAGGCAGACCCAGGGATGGGCTTTGATCCCAGGCATGCTATGCTGACCCCACCTCCAGAGTGCATTGTGATTGAGACTGGGTGTTGTGGTACACACCTGTATTCCCAGGGCTTAGGAGGCTAAAAACAGGAGAATCATTATGAGTCCAATAGTGACCCCCTGTAGACCCTGTACTAAATACATTTTTTAAAAAATAGATGACCATATATAAGTACATAGAGCATGCTTTAATAAATATAAAGTAATTGAAATTATCCTATGCATATTATCTGACCATAGTGCAATGAAGCTGGAAATTATTAACAAAAGAAACAGCAAAAACTCCACAAACATATAAAAACAAAATAATACCCTCCAAAACAACCAAAGGGTCACACAGGAAATTAAAGAATAGATTAAACAATTTTTATAATTAGAGGACAATGTAGATACAACTTACTCTAGCCTGCCAATACAATAAAAGATATCTTAAGAGAGAATTTTATAGTGACAAACTCTCACATCAGGAAAACAAAATGAGCCCAAATAAATAATCTTATGCTGCACTTCAAAATCCTAGAAAAAAAAAGCAAGTCAAATTCAAAGCCCAAACAAGGCAGGAAATTGTAAAGATCAGAGCAGAAATAAGTACTATGGGGATGAAGAAAACAAAACAAAGAATTAGTGAATCTAAGACTTGGTTTTTTGAATGAATATATAAAATTGATAAACCCCTAGCCAACTTTATCAAAAGAAAGAAAGAAAAAATTCAAATTTATTCCATAAGAAATGAAAAGGATAAAATCACTACAGACCCTATAGAAATTCAGAAAATAAACAGCACCTACTTTGAAAATATTTACTCTCAGAGGATAGAAAACACAGAAGAAATGGATAAATTTCTAGATACATATAAATTACCAAAGTTGAATGAAGAAAATATTAAAATTCTCAATAATTCAATACCAGTTGATGAAATTGACAGTGAAATCAAAAACTTACCAACAAAGAAAATCCCAGGTTCTGATGGATTCACAGCTGAATTCTAAAGGAAATTGAGGGGAAAATTAATACCAACACTTCTCAAACTCTCCCAAACTCATTTCTGGAAACAAGTATTACTTTGATACCAAAACCAGAGAAAGACCCAACCAAAAAAAGAGAAATATAGGCCAATATCCATAATGATAAAGGATCCAAAAATCCTCACTAAAATACTAGCAAACAGAATCCAGAAAATCAAGATTACATATCATGACCAAGTAAGATTCATCCCAAGAATACAGGAATGGTTCAGTATATATAAATATATAAACATAATATCAACAGAGTGAAGACAGAAATCACACGATCATCTCAATAGATGCACAAAAACCTTTTGACAAAGTCCAAGATTCTTTCATGATAAAATCCCTACAGAAAATCAGAATAAATGGTCTTTTACCTCGACCTGATAAAAACCATTTATGACAAACCAACAGCCAACATCATACTGAATAGACAATGACTGAAAGCCTTCACTTTAAAATCAGAATCAAGATACAGATATCCATTATTGTCACTGCTATTCAATATGGAAACATTAGCCAGAGAAATTAGGAAAGAGACGTAAATAAAAGGAATAATGATTCAAAAGGAAGATGTGAAATTATTTCTATTTGAAGATTACATGGTGCTCTACACAGAACATCACAAAAACTCCAAGAGATATGGAGACTTAATAACAAAATTCAGTGAGGTAGCAAGACACAAAGTAAACATTTAAAAATCAATAACATTTCTGTACACAGACAACCAATTTACCAAGAAATTAGAGAAATCACTCCTTTCACAGTAACATCTCCCCCTCAAAATGAAATACTTAGGAATCAGTCTCATAAAGGAAATAAACCTTTATAAAGTGAAAATTACAGCATTCTGAAAAAAAGAGATCAAAGATTTCAGAAAATAGAAGAATATTCCGTACTCTTGCACAGGAAGAACCAAAATTGTGAAACAGCAATACTCACAAAGCTGTCATAATTATTCAATCCAATATCAATTAAATATCATATGTATACCTCATAGACCTAGAAAAAATAATCCTAAAATTCATCTGGAACCAGAAGACTCCTAGAACAGCAAAAGCAATCATGAGCAGCAAAGGAAAGGCAGATGTTGCGCTCCCTGATTTGAAATTGTACTACAACACAGCTGTTATAAAATCAACATGATACCTGAGGATCAATGGAACAGATTAGAAAATTAGAACATACAGACACAACTACAAACACACTCAGCCACTCTATTTTTGACAAAGGGGTCAAGCATATTCACTGGAAGAAAGCCTCTTTAATAGACGGTGTGGAAAACACCGGCTTTCCACATACTGAAGACTAAAATTAGACCCATGGACTAAACTAAAGTCAAACGGATTAAAGATTAAATGTTAAAACAGAAACACTAAGTCTACTGGAGCAGAAAGTAGGTAGAAATCTTAAAGACATACGAGTACATAGAATTTGTGGACAAACTGCATGAGAAATACCTCAAAGAACCAACGACTGGGATCTCATCTTTTTAAAACGTTTCTACACTTAAATAGAAATTACCAATGGAGTCAAAAGAAATCCCATGAATTGAGAAAAATTTTAGCTGACTGTCCCTCAGACAAAACACTTCTATTCAGAAGACATAATTTTAAAAATCAGCCTCCCTCCCCAAATTTAAAGACCCAATCCAAACAATGGGCATCGGAGATGGATACACACTTCTCAGATGAAGAACATCACAAAAACTCAATATTACTCATACAACTGGCAAATAAATAGATGAGAAAATGTTCAACAGTATTGGTCATTCAAGAAATGCAAATTCGAACAGCACTGAGATTTCATCTCATTCCAGAAAATATGGCCACCATCAAGAAGCCAAGTAACAACAAATGCTGAAGGGACTACCGGGAAAAAGGAACTCTTCACCACTCTTGTTGGGAGTGTTGAATGGTACAGCCAATATGGAAATCAGTATGAAGATTCCTTTAAAAGCTGGGATTGGAGGTACTATTCAACCCAGCTATTACCTTCCCAGATATTTTTCCAAACTAACTGAAAACATCATACCATAGTGATATATGTGCACCCATGTTTATAGCAGTATAATTTGTCATAGTTATATCTTAGAAAAAATCCAAATGCCCATCAACTGAAGAATGCATAAAATGATGTGGTATTTTTATGATACAATATTACTCAGCTATAAAGATGAACTCAAAGCTTTTAATAGGTAAATGTGTGCAACTAGACACCATACTCGTAAGTAAAATGAATCAGACCCACATATGCAGGCGTCATATTGTCTTGCTAGTATAAGAACCTGAAAGGATAAATAAAATGTGAAAGGTACAATGGATATTGTGAAAAGGAATGAGTTTATTCAAAGGGAAAAACAACTATGCTGAGGAAAAGGGATGAAGAAAGAAAGAATATGATATATATGCATCATAAATTTATATATCATAAATTTATTGTTTATTGAAAGGAGAATTTGATGCTTAAATATTTTTTCTTCTTTTCAATTTCCTAAAACTTGTTTTTACCAATTGCTAAATCTGATCATCTAAACAACCAATCTGGAGACAGCATTATGCAATGTAACAACCACTGTTGAATTCCTAATATTTTGATGAAATTTTGTATCATTTCTAATGAGTTTTTACTATCCTTTATTCTCTTCACAACATGACAAAACAAAAACAGAAATAGCACAAAATCAGAACAGACCTACAACAATAAAAGAATTAGAAATCATATTCACGGGGCTGGCGAGATAGCTCAGTAATCTAAAGCTCCTGCTTAGGCAAGCTTAGGCGAAACACAGGGACTGCGGTTCCATGCTGGGCACTACATGCCACTCCAGCGTCCCTAGGATGGGCTGAGCCAGGCACAAAGGAAAAGACATATGCACATTCATATGAAAAATAAGAATAAGTGATGCAGAAGAAAAGAGTCCATGTTAAGGCATGTCTGTGCTGTCACATGTAGAAAACATGGGCAGATGGAGTCAACATCTATCTTTTATCCTCTTTAAAAATCAAAAACAAAGAAAAAGAAGAGCTGTTGTTCCCATGGATAGGTAGTAGAAGAAATTCACTTTCAAGGAGTATAGAGAACTTATTCTTTATCTGGATTGGGGTGACAGTTACACAACTCAACATATGTCCCAACACCTATTAAACTATACTTGAAATGTTAAGTATTTTGTTGCATCTCAGTTTCTGCAGTAATTACTGTGATTTTTGTAATAATCAGCATGTGATTAAATAGCTGTTTGTATCCAAAGAATAGAGAATGCATGAGATAAACTGGAAAGACAAAATATGAAAATACACAAGTGAAAACACTTAGAAAAGAGAAAAATAATATCAAGTTTGCATTTAGTAAGAATTTCAGAAGACAACAAATAGATAGAGCAGCAGAAATAATGAAAGGAATATGATGTAAATTTTCAGAATCAATGAAAGAAACAAACGTTTGTGCCGGGTGTGGTGATACACACCTGTAATCCCAGCACTCGGGTTGCTGTGGCAGGATGACCGCTGCAAGTTCAAGACCAACCTCAGCCACAAAGTGCACTGAGGGCCAGCCTGAACTGCACAGTGGGACCCTGTGTCAAAAGGACAAGGTGATAGAAGAAAAGGAAGAAGAAGGAGGAGGAGGAGGAGAAGAGGAAGAGAAGAAAAAGAAGCAGAAGTAAAAGAGGAGGAGGAAGAGGAAGAGAAGGAGGCAGAGGAAGAGGAGGAGAGGAAGAGGAAGAAAAAGAAGCAGAAGAAAAAGGAGGAGGAAGAGGAAGAGAAGGAGGAAGAGGGAGAGGAAGAGGAGGAGGAGAGGAAGAGGAAGAGGAAGAAAAATTAAAAGAAAAAAATGAACAAATTTGAGTACATTGGTCTTTTTTTAAACATGTTATATTGAAATGTAGAATTTTTTTAAATGAATAGAATTATTTATCAAGAAGAAAAAGAAAGTAAGTATTCTCAGTAAAAAAAAATTCCAGAAAACACCCGAAGAACTATAACATAAAAATTTATAAGTAGCTAAACTGCACTCAAAGCAAAAACCAAGTAAATATAAATTCACGCAAAAACAAACTGAGGGAATTTTCTATATGCTGATAGTTTCTCCAAAATAAAAGATTCATTAAGAATGGAGGAGGCCAGGCATGGTGGCACACACCTGGGATCCCAGGACTCAGGAGGCTGAGGCAGAAGGGTTCCTGTGAGTTCAAGGCCAGCCTGGCCTACCTACCAAGACCTTGTCTTAGTAAGGAAAAAAAAAGAATGCAGGAAAGCAGACAACAGAGTTGGAAAATTTCTAAAAATAAAAAATTAGGATATCTCAGTATAACCTCACAGAAATGATGGGAAACAAGAAAGTATGAAAAGTTATTAGTTATTTATTATTATGTTCACATAGACAGATATCACTCACACCTACCCCATAAATATGTGCAATTGCTATGTGATACTTAAACATATAAAGGAGAAATTAAAGAAGGAAGGCTTGAAAGAAGTCTGAGGAAAAAAGTATGATGGATAGTAATAATAGCTAAAATACTTGTGAAGATGTTGTGCCCTTTTAATTAATAGCACAGACTCTAAAAACAGAATGTATAATTTGTCAATCCAAATTCTTGTTGCATCTCAGTTTCTGCAATTACTGTAATTGTTTCTTTCGTTGGTTCTGAAAATTTACATCATATTCCTTTCATTATTTCTGCTGCTCTATTTATTTGTTGTCTTCTGAAATTCTTACTAAATGCGAACTTGATATTATTTTTCTCTTTTCTAAGAGAAAATACTTGCGTATTTTCATATTTTGTCTTTCCAGTTTATCTCATGCATTCTCTATTCTTTGGATACAAACAGCTATTTAACTCATATGCTGATTATTACAAAAATCACAGTAATTGCTGCAGAAACTGAGATGCAACAAATACTTAACATTTCAAGTATAGTTTAATTGGTGTTGGGACATATGTTGAGTTGTGTAACTGTTACCCCAATCCAGATAAAGAATAATATCTGCTTAGGGAATTTTCTCGAGTATCTGAAGTTCTGCATTTGTGAACTTCCAGTAATAATAGTGTCTCCATCTGAGTTATTATAGGAATAAATGAGAACCATCGAATGCCATTATTCCTGGTGCTTGACATACTTGGGCATTACCTGTAAACTAATCAGAAAGGAGCAAATTTCCCTTAATCAGATGTATTCACTCATGATAATAAAATTTGTTCTAATATTGCTTTGTACCATGTGACCTTCTACTATCATTTCTCTGTTATCTTTTACTAGCTATGACTTTGGACAATTAATTTTATGAGTATGAGACTCAGTTTGCTCATCCATAAAATGGGAATAATGCTATTCATCTTTCAGGGTTCTTGTGATGAATAAATGAGGCAACCAGGCCAATAATGCTTAACTAATCCCAAAGATGAACTCTTTCCTTTTACTTGCAGGAGCCACAATGACCCAGACTTCATTATGTGTCGATCTACCACTCAATCTTCTGCAGCACCTTGCACCTCTGTGCTGCTGCACCAGCCGGTGACTATTGCTTTTCTGTTCTTTTTCATCTATATTTAGCTGCCATCTTCTCAGTCACAACTTTCTTGACTGCTCTTGCTTCCCAGGACTTCATATCCATATTTGAAGCATGATTTTCCTCCAACATACTACATGTTTGTAGCATCACTTTTTCCCTCTTATTGCTAGAATGTATACTTCATGCACACTCAGAGTTCCCCAGAGGAACAGAACCAATAGAAAGCGTATAATTATAAGAGGAGACTTCTTAGATTGCTTTGCATAATCAGAGGCTAAAGAGTCCTGCAACGGCTACCTGCAGGCTTGAGAGCTAGGGAGATCAGGGGCCATTCGGTCCAAGAATTGAAAGCCTCCTAACAGCATGAATCAGTGACGCAGGCGCAATGCAATGCCTCAAAACTTTCTGGAGAGTGGTTGGTGCAAGTCCACACTGCAAAGCTGAAAATAGGGTGTCTGATCTGTGTACAGTGGTAACAGAAAGAGACGTACCTGCTCAGAAGGGTTGAGTGTGTGCACACGTGAGGTTCCTCTTTCTTTTCAGTGGACTCTGGATGCCTGAACATCGGATGCTGCTGCCCGTGTTCAGGGTGGATCTCCCCAATTTATCTCACTGATCCATGTGCCCATCATCTCTGGAAACAGCCTCATAGACAAGTTGAAGGGTACTTCACCAATTTTCTAGATGTTTCCTCAACCCATTCAAGTTGACAGCTAAGATTCACCAGCACACATCATGAAAGCGGAGACTTCTAAACTTTTCTTTCACCATTATTTCTCCAATGACTAGGACAGTGCCTACCACACTGCTAACATTCAATAAATGTTAACTGAACAAATTATTTAATGGTCCTATATCAGACACATACCATACACACATTTCCTCCTCTTTCCTCCGTGCTGTCTGCCTCCTGGAACATTAGTAGACTCTTCCATTCGTGCCCTGCAATTCAAACTCTGCTTTATCTTCCAAACATCAGCTCTGAGTCTCTCAGGTCCCATCATTTAGCTCTCAACATACAGTCATCCCTGGAAGTCATTTCCAGATCTGGATTAAATACTGTACACAGGATGAGAAACCTGGTATTCTGAGTGATTGTCCACTGAGCAATCCAAAAGGTAAAAGAGACTCCTGCCTGAGGAAGAACTCTGAACAGCAGGAAACAAATGAGAAGGGAAGGCATGTGAAGGCAGCAACACTTTTTCTTTGCCCCCTCCTACTCCTTGCAAGCTGCTGGGCGATACATCTTCCGCTAGGCAGACGTACCTGCCCAGTAACCTACTGTGTGAAACAAGAACCAGTACAATGATAAATCTGTTACATTACTTCCTGTCACTGTTTATTCCTCTCATCACCCCTTGTTTTCACCTTTCTTTCTTCTAGGCTTGTATTTTTCAAGTCCAGTGCCCTTGTTGTATTCTTTGTCTTGAAATCTGTTTTCTGAAAAAAAAAAAAAAAAAAAAAAAAAAAAACCTGCACTGATAGAGTCTTTGATGTCTCTGCTTGCTTGGATTCATGCAACTAAACTACAGTAGTTACTGCGTAGGTGAGAACACACTGGCTACAATCTAGGTTACAGAAGTCATATAAGCCTGGGAAGGGTCCCAACTACACCATTTCCTATCACATGAGTTGGGCAATTTATTTAATCTTTGGGAGCCTTATCTTTTGAGGTGTACACATTCTATTTCATCCTGAGGAAATGGCATAACACAGTACAAGGTCTCACACGCAACAGCTATCCACAAAACTAATGAAACAGAGAAGGTGTAATGCATTAAGTGTTCACACCAATCGAAGGTGCTGTGGTGAGTAACTTAGACAAGAGCCACTCTAAGCATGAGATTTCCTGTATACGGGTGAATCCAGCTGACATCCATCGCTGCTGCGCAGACTCCAGGTGCTTGGGGCTGTGTCCATCTGCGAGGGAGACGACAGTGGGACAGGTGCGCTTGAAGAGCGCATACTTGCAAGTTGCCACTTTATGACACAAACGGTGACAGAAAGGCCCAGAGACACAGCCTTTCAGCGTGGGAGGCTTTGATGGTAGCATTACTTTTCTAAGCAAGTGATTATTACACTAAAGTCTGTGTAATCTCCACAAACTTTTGTTTTGTTTTCCAGCAGACAAAAGTAATTTACAGAGAGAATGCAGGATGTCTTAATGCATGCATTCTCATTAGTCTCTGTTTTATTTATAAAATGTAGTACTTTGTTTGAATACAAGGCTGCATCACATTATGTTCTTAGTTGTACGTATTCTAATCAAATCTAAACTATGGAAATCTATAGTTCACTTGACAAGAAAAATGGTGTTGAAGATATGACAATTTTCATTATAATAATTTATGCTATATCAGTAATGAACTTGTTAATCCAAATAGAGGTAGAACTTATACAAAACTAATTACTACTTGTTTTTTGGCCTGTCATCTTGATTTCTGTTTTAAGTCTGGACACTTTTTTAAGGTAAACTACTCAACCTGCAAGCAGAAATTAGAACAGTGATACATAAAATCAGTACTGAAATGTGATGACATTGATTGAGTGTGAATAACTGAATTATCCAGCAGAAATAAACCCCCAAGCATAGTAGTCAAAAGATCCCATTTTATTTCAAACAAAAATATTCATGTTGGCAACGATATTTTAAAAACAAAACAATATTTCATTGTTTTAGAATTGAACATGTTCGTTGTTCATCTTTTGCTTCTAATTTCCCCTCTAACAGGTAGTTACTGACGTGAAAAAGGTATACCTGTTTGTTTAAGTGAGGCTAATACAGAATTTTTAAGCATGTTTGTTTATACCACCATAGCCATCAGTTATTTCCATGTATTCTTTGAAACATGGAAGGCATTTAAATAATGGTAGTAAGAACACTTGTGTTGTTAAATATATATTGCTAAGTAAACATTATATACACATAAGACACATTCAGAGCACTAAGTCTTGCTTTTGAGAGAGCAAAAGTAAGGACAGTGCCTTCTGGCTCAGTTCAAAAAAGTAATTTCCATAATGAATCATTTTTTCCTTATGGACTTCCAATTCAAAACCCAGACAATAAGATCAAATACACCAAAGAAAACAACAAAGTAGCCTCACCATCAGAAACTAAATGGACTCTAGACCAATGAATGCTAAAGAGCCAAGCATTATAATAAGGGAAATGATTCCTTATTTAAGCCGCTCCATTTTCAACATTCATCAGAGAAAGAGAGAAGTTCCATTAGGGTGTTATGGATGTAACTAGATCTGCTTTGACATTCTGGAGGCTGCCTGGGAATGGTAATGTTGTCATTACTGTGAGTAGCTGTAGGCTTCTAAAGACTTGCTCTGTCTGTTGTTTATCACCCTATGGAGATTAATCTCTAAACAATAATCTTCTGCCACTGTTAACCTTAGATTTGAACTTTTTAGTTCATCAAGAAAGAAAGGGCAGGCTGAGGAATGGCAGAGAAAATATCTAAATGTCTAACTAAAAACAAACCGATCTCCTACAATGTCTTCATCTTAAAACAAATCAAAAGAAAAGTTCTGTGGTATGATATTATTTTGTCTACCTTTTATTCACTTATTCACTCCCAGGAATTATCTTCTGCTAAGCACAAAAAGAATCTCAATTGGGAACAGTCCAAACAATTCGTGGAAATGCTTTTTTCTCCTTTTCTCTTTTTTTGTCCAAGCTTTGCCCTGAATTCGACCATGATTGCCAGGCAGCGCTGTGTTCACAGCAATTTGTCTTTCCACATCACTTGTTTCTAGGTGATAAATATGCCATTTTCAAATTAGCATGGCATTTGTGCAGTTAATTATACAGGTTAGACAGTATTTCAATAGCAATGTAATTTTCACATACATATACTAAATTAGCAATCTTCATATCACATATGCATTAAATTTTGTAGACATTACTAAGTGGAAATCTCAAAAGGAACATATTGTAGAAAAAGTAATGAAAGCTTTAAAGAAGGGGTAAACTCTATTACCCTTCAAAAACAGTCCTAGAAATAAGTAAAAAGAATATAGCTGTCTTTCAAATTGAGCAGAATTCCATGGAAACCCCTAGAAAAGTTGCAGGTATTATCCACACATAAACGAAACCCAAAATTATGATTTTGATGGATGATTTCAGCTTCAACTATAATGCTATATATTAATTGCAGGATAGGCTTATCAACCCTGTTCACTTTCATTTGCTCCATTAATTAACTTATAAGCAACTGCCAAAATTTCTGATGTTAAAAAAAAAAATTCTGATGTTGATATAGTTTGCTTCTGTCTCACATTTATATCAGGCTTGATTCTGTTTATGTCAATTTCCTATGATGAATTAAAAACACAAAGTTCTTATTAGCCTATTATCCCAGAGATGCCTGAACTCCAACAAAATAATCCGCTGTTCAAATTTTACTTTTATTTTTGGAGTCAGCTAAACTACATCTAAAATATGCATGCACTGACTTTTAGAAGATGTAATTGTGATATTAAATTTTATTGAAATTTCTCAGGTCCTGATTTGTGTACAGGCTTGTGCGCTGAGTTCCCACGAAGCAGTAAAACGTTTAAAATACTGTCTGTGCAAATGCAAAATTTATGAATTCACACATCTCTGGTTGATTTATGTGAAATAATAATGCACTATTTAATGCTTAAACATGGCTAGGAGCAATGCTAGGCTATCAAGATGTACAATGGAATAATAGATTTATAAGACGGATAACCTTCTTGCCTAGAGAAGCTTGTTTAAAGGTGTTGTACAGATATATTAAACTATATGTAATTTTATACTAACTTAATGCTGTAGGCCTATACTGCAAGCAATAAAAGATTACAACCCTGGCATTTGCAATAATAAAATGATCTGGCTATTCAACATAAGGTATCTGAGGATTAAAAAGAGATAAGGAACTTGTTTAAAACTTTTGAGCGTTTTCATTCATTGCTCTTTACAAAATATTTCTTTTTCCTTTATGTGGCCAACACAAACCCGTGGGCCGGTGCTTGTCACTCATCACAGAACTGAGGGAAAAGTTTTGTGAGGACAGTAATTGGATGCTGCCCAGAGACCTCCAGGCACATTTAATTGTCACCTGCTTTGCTTGGAAAATTAACTATCAACTTATTAAGATGAAATATAAGAGAGAACTTCACTTGATAGTTACCTAGTCACATACTGTGTACTCTATGTCTTACTCTCTGTGTGTATCTTTTAGTAAGGGAAGGAAATCTTTTTTAAATATAATCTCTTTTAAAAGAATCAAAATGTTGCCAAACCAAAACTGTAACCCGATTCATTTTACACCAACTAACAGAGTTACAAATTTTTAAAAGCATAAGAAGTGGTTCTATGAACTAGAAGTTAGTCCTGAATTTTCAAGTTACATTTCAAAAGCCCCAATAATAGTCAAGTAAAATTTTGATGACATTTTCCAAATACCCATGGAAAATTTTTCCTCTAGCCTCTAACACTTCATTGCATGTCTATGGCTACAATGGCTATTTAAGACAAGGTTTTTAAAGCTTGACAGGGATATGAATCACATGAATTTCAAGTCAGCTGTATTTGTCAGGAAATAGCCTGATCACATATTAACCATCAAATGTTCAACTCCCTTTCTGTGGATACAGTTTCTAAAGAGCAAAATTTCAACAGCTATTGTTAATGGTATTTCAGCAACTGTTATTCCCTATTTACACATACAGTGGAAACATATAATTAAGAAATAGCTCACTGCTGAAATATCATCTGATGTGGGGCATGAACTGTTGAATGATATTCAGCATTGCCCTTAGGAAGTGCGTAAAATATCTGAAAGCCAGAAATCCAGCAACCGGTTGAAACTTGTCAAAATATGTGGTCAGTCTCAGTTTTGAAAAGCTAGAATGTAGCTTGGTGTCCATTGTAACAAAGTTTCCTGCCAAGGTTTGCCTGGCTTCCTGAGATGCAATCAGCTAAAACATTGTGGAACCGGGTCAGCACAATTCCCTGTCTAAAGGTGAGATGGCAGAGCCGGGTCTGTGGCTCTATTCAACTAGATTACTAACCAAAAACACCTGGATTTATTCAGAAAAGCATTAATATCAATATGAACAGTATATTAAATTTGGTTTTTTAAATCTTTTATTGATTGATTTGGTATAGCATCTCTAAATTTGATTTTTAAAACCATTGTTTATTTGAATATTTTGGATTGAAAGTTACAATTCTTTCACAGTTCTGCTCAAATGGCATCAATAGAAATAGCACAGCCTCTTCCATCCTAGCCCATTTACAGTACTTTATACCTTTTTGCCTGCTTTTTTTTTTTTTTTTTTTTAGGGAAGGATTTACAGGGATTTGGGATCTCACTACTAGATCAGACCCATAGTGATTCGCCTGTTTACAGCCTCCCATGAGCTGGGATTACAGGTGAGCGCCACCACACCCAGTCTCAATTGTCATCTCAGTGTGCCTCCGGGGCAGGGCCGTCAGGGAAGGCCCAGGGATCAAACTCCTGGCCCTTATGTCTGCTTGCAGGTGCTTTAATCCACTGAACTATTTAGCCAGCCCTTGCTTGCTTTATTTTTTGTCATAGTCTGTCTATTACCCAAACTATCTGACTTGCCATACATACCTGTACTTCTATATTTATTGTTTGATACACACACACCACACACACACACACACACACACACACACACACACACACTAAAATTTCACCTCTCTGGCACACACCCAGCTCCATCCTGGTCTCTGCTCTCTTCCTGCAGCTGGGACACACTGGAGGGCTGGGGCACTCAGTAAATACACGTCACTGACCAAGTGTTTTCTCCCTTTCACTAACTCTTAAACCTTGAGCAAGTCACTGACTTCTGGGTTTCTGGCCCTTTTGAACTTCTATTATGAGGTAATTGTACAAAATAATATCTCAGCTCTTTCTGCTAGAATCATTTTAATTTGATTAAAGTATTTTAATGTCATGCATAGGTCTTTCTCTCTAAATTATAAAATGCTTCCATAAATTCCCTTAGACAAATATTGATAGCCTCAACAGGACCAGTGTTAGTTATCCTCCATATTAAAGCTATAGGAAATGTTTCATTTTTTCTTTTTAAAAGTTCAAATCCGTAGGGCAGGCCAGACAGCTCAGCAGATTAAAGCACCTGCTTAGGCAGAGCCCAGCAGCCTGGGTTTGATCCCCATGTGCCATGCTGGGCCTGCCTCGGGCGCACTGAGAGGGCAGCTGAGGCTGGGCGTGGTGGTGCTCACCATTAATCCCAGCACTTGGGAGGCTGAAAACAGGAGGATCACTATGAGTCCGATCTACATAGTGAGACCCTATAGATCCTGTACCAAATACAGAAAAAGAGACAAAAAAGAATAAAATACAAATTCAAATCTGTGTTTATCACTTCATTTTTTTAAAATGTGCTTGTTGTTCCCCAGTGTAGATCTGTCTCCCATCCTTGTTTTGCCACGCCCTGATGAAGCCCACCCGTAAGTGTCTGTCGTCAGCTGGTAGGGGCCCTGGAACACAGCGTGGGTAGAAGGCAACAGACAGTGGAGACGTAAACACTGTCTTCTCTCACTCCGTCCAGTCCTGACAGTCTTTCCCTCTTTCTCTCCCCTGCAGGGCCACCCAGCATGCAGGACACCGTAGTGCTCGGTCACCCACTAAGGTTCCACAGCAGCCCTCTGGACAGCATCCTGTCAGCTCTGCTGTGCCAGAGCCAGCATCCCAGAGCGGCTGGCAGGAATCACACCACACACCTGCCCAGAGGGCTCCGCCCATGTCCTAGCTAGCTCTCCAGGAAGCTTCGCTGGCAAGCGCCCAACAAGAGGCTTCTTGGTTGCTAGTCAGCCGCACCTTAGGGAGCTTCTCCTTCATCCACGGAGGGGCGGAGACTCCGCCCAGCTCTGCCCTTCCTTGGGCATCTGCCTGCACCAGAGCCGTCAGCTGTACCCTTAATCAGCTGTATTCTTATCTCTTATCTGTCAAGGTAGGTCCACATACTCCTTACTAGTCCATAATTAATCCCTACTTGTTTCTGAATGATTCTTCCTTTAATTATTTTTTATTTTTATTTTTTTGCAAAGCCAGGTATTGAATTCAGGCCCTTCTGCTTGCCAGGCAAGTGCTTATTCTACTGAGCCATCCCCCTGGCCCCACAGTCTTTAAATTTTAAAAAACTTTTTTTGTTATTTGATGTTGTTTGTTTTGTTTCCTTGCTGGATCCTGAATGATATAGTGATTTTTTATTTTTTCATAAAAATTAACATATATGCTATTACACTAATATCTATATTTGCATTTTGTAAAGTTTTAGAAGCTATTATAAGTTTGAGACTTATTACCTATGCTGCCAAAAACAAAAAAAGAATACTAAAATATCTAAAGTCTAAAAGTGTATTTCCTTAGTTTCCAGTTTTATGCAAGGGGATTGTTTTTTTAAAAAGAAAGATGGATTTCTTTCTTCAAGAGCAATAGAAGAAAACTGAATTTAATAAGCACACAAATCCCTAGGTTCTAGTTCTGTTTATTACAGAGGATAAAAATTGATCGGCAGGCAGCCTCCATGCAGATCTCCGCACCTCTTACACATGGTTGATCGTGTGTGTGAACATCAGAGCCAGGAACATCCACCGCTAGTAGCTTAAACAAGATTAGGCCTGGGTGCTTTCCAGTTAAGATGTGGCACTTCATAGACCCCACAGATCTTATGGGGTGCTACACGCTTTAATGCAAAAAATAGAATAAACCTTCATGCAACAAAGATTTTTCTCTCCTCTTAAAAGAACTGTTCAGTTGCATACATGTTATTGTGATTCCTGTCTTAATTACTTTTTATTCATTGCTGGGACAGTTCCTGACACTCAAAATGAAGGAAGGAAAGGTTTATTTAGTTCATAGTTCATGGAGGGTTCAGTCCATACTCTGCGGGCTCCAGGGCAAACGACAACAGTTCATGGCAACAGAAAATAATGAAGAGAGGAGGAGGAGCAGGAGCTGCGATGTCCTTCAAGCCTCTCTCTTCCTTCTACGCTGACTGTGAAGGCCCCTGCTGCGTCCAAACCCTGGGACTTCTCTAAGGAAGTGGGGCAGGGCATCAGGCAGCCTGCCGCAACTCCTTTATATACACTTTTTGTGCTGAGTCACTGCAGGTGGCCCAAGGCCCCAGGGTGAAACCAATTGCACCCCAGGTTGGACCCTGCCCACCTGCTGGACTTCGGGGGGGACCAATTCAGCCAAGCTGACAAAATGTATCAAATACCACAATTCCCCTTAAGTTTCGCAGGCTAGAATTCATCAGATTTGCAATTTAATTTCGCTGAAGAGAAAATGCCACCTGACCAACACTACACACTATATTTCTCGATAGCTGCACACGTTTGTCCATTGACCATTACAGTCAGAATTATAAACAGAGGCCTACATTAGCAGTCATAGTCGAGAAAAGGAAAACATAGCACTCTTTATCCTTTCACGACTACTTATTAAATATTTTGAAAGTGTTATCCCTATGGAAACACAAAAATGGAAAGAAATAGGACAATAGCAGAGAATAACTCCCACAATATGCCATAATGTGTATTTCAGGCAGGCTGGATCAGAGAATAAGGGGAACTGTAACGAAAGAGCCACCTCTGTGCTCGGGCTGCGTAGAGGAAGAGATCGCTCTTGCTGACAAGCCTGGAGTTTCTCAGAACTGTTATTGCCGTCCGGTGGCCGTTTCATTTCTTCCGTGGCAAGAGCCCTGCTATTCGTCATCCTATCCAAGCCCTCTGCTGTGCAAGTGTAAGTACTCAGCTTTGGGGAGGTTAAGTCCAGGGTTTCTTGGTTAATGGCTGGACCTAGTGCTACCACATTGAGAAACTGTAGGTCTTGTCCTCAAAATGAGCACAGAAATCCTGCAGCTGAGGCTTCCTCTCTGCCCCTGAGGCCAGCCTCCCCCTCCTTCAAACAGAACCCCACTTCTGAGATGTGTACGCTGCTGCATGGTCTCTGTTACAGCCAGTTGTGGCCATGTGACCACTGGGCGGTGAGAGGTCCATAGACTTGTGTGTGCATTCCAAGAATTACACTTAGAGCTGTAAGGCTTGCCTCTTTCTATCACCTGGATGTTTCTTACTGGTTCAGTCATAACAACTGTCATCCTAATAGTTATTTTGCACCTTGAAAGAAAGAAAATGGGTCTCTGACGCGGTGGAGCCATGTGGCCAGCCTTGGGTTGCTTACCTCAGGAAAGGAATCTTCTTGCTGAGGTCATTAATAAGATCATACAACCTTATCTGGTACTGATAAAGTTAGGTCCACAAATCTAGTGGCCACTCTTCTAATCTAAAGAACAAATCTTCCTTTCTGTGTGACAGATTCAACAAAAGATGGAGACTTTGCTACTCCAAGCGGGACCCACTAGCTGGCCGCAGGGACATAGGTTACAAGTTTAATAGAAGCCCAGACTCTCCTCACAGAACCTGAATCTGCAGTCATAGGGCTCTAGAGAGATGCATATGTGCATGTAAATCGGAGAGGCACAGGTTTAAAATAAGAGTCCAGTGAGTTCTGCTGAATCCTGCCCATGGCTTCAGCCACTGAATGTCACAACGATGCAATTTCTTTGCAGACATCTTCCCCTAAAGATCTTCCACACACAGTGTGGACTCTGCCGACACATCCAAATTCTACTTCAAGTGTGATAATCATTTGTAGGTAGCTATTAGGTGAAGCTCTACGTTTAAAATTTTATAATCATCAAAACAATTGTGAGCATAGTTTTCCCTTATCTGGAGAAGCTTGAGGAACACCAAAGGTCAATGATAAAGTTGAAACCGGGAAATGTTTGTCTGTTTTACATTTGTTGTATAATAATTCCTTGTAAAAATAGGCACATTTTAATTGAGAGGCTTATTTCTTAACCCCAGGATGGGCTATTTTCTACATACTGTCCTATATTTGTACAAATAGAGGCAAAGCCCTCTACAATGGCCTGAGATGTCTTTGAGAAATCAGATTAATTTGACTTGGTCATACAGCAAGCCACAGAAAGGAATCAGACCACTACGAGTTCTGACTCTGAAACGTGTGTTCAAAACAACTGTGCTATAGGATGAAGACTGAAAGTTACACAATGTTCATTTTAAGCAAGTAACTGTAAGCATGAAAAATAAAATTCCTACTGAAGTGTTAACCAATACCTCATATAGATATTGCAAATAATTATTATCTCAAATATAGTAAATGCTCAAGGATGGGCACTGATAAATAAACTAGAAAGAGCAGCTCCTCAAAGAACGGAGCACTTTCTCGTCTGTCCTGACTTTTGTTTGGGGAGATGGTGCTGATTCTCATTGGCGCTGTTCGGGGCCTTTCATGATGTACCATGCGGCTGTGGCTCATGACATGCGGGAACTCAAGCTGGACAGACTGAAGGTTGCAATTCAAGATTTTCAAGTACTAATGTAAAGAGAGTATTATATGTTTCCTTAGTTGGTTTAATCTTTGTTTAATATAAGTAACAGGTAGCAAATCCCCATATTTAACCCACACAGTGTAGCGCCTGCAGATGCATGTAGATATCCACTGAACCAGAGTCAAGGCAGTGAACATGTTGTGTCTCATCAGCCTCGAGAGTTTCCTCCCCCAGCTGTGCAACCCCACCCACTTACACCCCCATTCCCCTGAGCCCTGTCTGCAGGTAGCCATTGGTCTGCTTCCCAGAACTTGCTTAGTTTGAATTTTCTAATAAGATGTGCCTCGCTTCTTCCTCCAAGCATAATGTTTCAGATAACCATGCACATTGTTGCATAAATCAGTGAGTGTCTCTTTCTTGCTGAGTAGTATTCCACCATAAGGATTAAACCCAAACTGCTCATCCGTTCACCTAGTGATGCATCTCTGGGTTGCTTCCAAGTTTTAACTATTAAAAATAAAGTTGTTGGGGCTGGGGAGATAGCTCAATAGAATAAGCACTTCCCTGGCAAGCACAGGGGCCTGAGTTAAAACCCTGGTTAAGTAAATAAATAAATAAATAAATAATGTTGTTGAAACTATTTATGTAAACATATTTGTGTTAATACACTTCATTGCCTCATGGTCTAATGTCTGGGACTTATTTTTTTAAGAATGTTATGCAGCTTTATTCACAACAATCAAGACCAGAAGCATCTCAGGTTTCCATCAATGGGACCATGGATGAACACAGTGTGACATGCTTCTGGGACAAAGTGCTCCTCAGTGATTTGAAAAGAGCCTCCTCTGCATGCTGGTAGGTTACGGCCAGAGTACAAACTGCTAAATTAGCATGGGCCCGACTCAACATGGCTGAATCTCCAAAGCAGAAGCTTACCTGTATCTTCCCCATGACCACATCCTCCTTCTTCGCCACCACAGCCCTGGATACAATTCCCTGACTCCTTTCCCTTGCACACAAAAGAGCCCAACCAGCTCCTTTGGCTTCACTGAACCTAACTCTCAGACTCCACCCCTAGCAAAAGTCCATACAGTCTCATCCTCCCTGTTTCAGGCCAGAACATCTTCTCATCTCCCTTCTCTTTTCCTCTCCATGTCTTCAGAGTTAATAAAAGCTCCTCACCTTGATTTCTATTTCTCTGCTGTGCCACCCCCTCCACTGATTAAACCTGACACACAGGAGAGCACTGTGTCTCAGCAATACTGTGCTAGTCATAGAGTGAAAGTGACGCCAGTGGATGACCTGCAAATGATATAGCAGAAAAACGATCTCCCAACCTGAAGGGCACCTGGAACAAGATTGCATTCTCTAAGCCTGAAGCATGAATTTTAGGAACAAATGGAGGATATGAGCAGATTATATTCCCTGGGGGGAAAGAAACGTTCTGTCTGAGAGACTGGGACTTATTTTGTAAGAAAATGCCAGAATATTTTCTCATTTTAAACCCACCAGCAATACACTAGGATTCAAATTTCTCCACCTCCTCCCAACCCTACTGTCATCTTTTTCATCATACATTTTGGTGAATGAGTAATTGTGCCTCAGTATGATTTTAATTTACTTTTCCCTGATGATGATGTTTAGCATATTTGCTTATGTTTATTTGCCATGCATGTATCTTTTGGTTTATTGTCTGCTCAAATTCTTTAACCTTTAAATGTGCCATTTGTTTTATGACATTGCATTTAAATAGTTGTTTCAATATCCTGAATATAAATCCTTTATCAAATATGTGCTTTGCAAATACACATTTCTAGTTTGAGGTTAGTTTTACATTCTCTTGGTAATATCTTTCAATTAAATAAGCTTCTTAATTTTGATGTAGGCCACTCTAGCTTTTCTTTTTTCTTTGTGGATTGTGCTTTTAATGTGCTTAATCATAGCCTAGTTTAAGATCCTAAGAGTGTTTCCTAGGTTTTCTTCCTTTTTTTTTTTCATATTTTAGGTCTAGGTCCATTTCAGGTTAAGATTTACATGTTGCAGTGCATGGGGTCTTTTTATCTCTCCCAGTTTATTTTGCATATACAGAATTATCTAATTGCTCCAGTATAATTTGTTGGAACTTTTTTATTAATTTTGTTAAGATAGAAATAACAATGAGACAGTTTTGAAACAGGGTAGTAGGACAGTTACAATAATTAATGCATTTCATATTGTTGTCTTCATAGTGGTTAGTCATAGTACAAGATGTAGATAATGCATCCTGTCCAAACACTATTAGTACAAAACTTTCTTCTCATTGAATTAAGAGAAAGTAGCTGTGTATCTATCTTAACTACTTTGTATGTACAGATACAAAATGGTCCTTCATTTATATTCCCTTTTTTGTTTAGTTTTGTCAGAGATGGGTATTCCATTGCCATACAAATATTGTAGGTGTCTGAATTCAGCAAAATAATCCAATATAGTCCAGTAGTCCATAATAGTAGTGAGTTATCCATAAGACTGGCAATGTCAGAAGCTGTTGACTTGAGCCTTTTACAGTTCAGCATATTAATATAGCTTTACTTTTCATTCCTCATTATTTTACTATTGCACTTGATGGTTAAGACCAAGAAAATGCAAGACCTATATAATAAGAAATGTAACTTTTGTATCTGATAAAGTCAGTCAAATCCCCTCAGGATTTAGCCTGAAACCCTTTACTGCACTTTGTAGATCCTTTGTCAGTGTCAGCAATGTGGATGAGTCACAGCCATTGCTTGACCAGTTTGCTCTCTGTGGAAGCCTGAGAGAATGTTTTCTTTCCTTGTGACTCTCCTTAGGCACAGTCTACATCATTAATCACTTTCCTCTCTGGTCCCATAATCTCCGTGATCAGAAAATTTGGGACACCACTGAGTTACAGGATGTTACAATACAGGTTCTCTTATGTCCTGAGTCCTCACTGACCTAGAGCCAAATGGTGGCTGTCCTTGCAGCCCTTCTTTTTACTAATTTTTGATCTGCAAACTTAAGTTGCTAACCCTCCAGAAGAGAAGCTTAATATTATTACCCTATAACATAGGCAGTTGAGCTTAACCTCACTATCTGTCTCAGTATCAAACATCTTAGACATAACATGGAACAGGTATTTTCCATAAAGTATTGATATGCTGAACTTTAAGTCCCTACAGAATATGAAGAAAAATAAAGAAAAAAAATTTTAAAATATTTAAAAAGAAATAGTAATAAACAATTACATATTTTCACCCAAAAATTTTGAAATCTAACCATATACACCACTGTAACGGGACAGTCCTATGACATTTTTTCCTCATCTCTTGTTTTCATTTATTACCCTCTTTTTGAACAAACATTTACTTGAGAGACAGTGGAGTGGTAACTGCTATAATGTTAGAAGCAGTACGTTTTGAATTTACTGGAATTATTATCCTTTTACCACTAAAATCATTTGACTATGTAGGTTTGAGCATGTTTCTGGATTCCTTGCTGTGTTCCAATTGTCTATTCTCTATCCCATCTGGATACAACATTGTCAATTATTGCAATAAACATTGAAAACAAGTAATATAATTCTTCTAATTTTGTTTAATCTGTTCATAGATGTGTTTGTTATTTGTAGTTCCATACATTTTATAAATAAACTTACTAAGATCTACCAAATAACTATTGGAATCTGTATTGGAACTTAATTGAATGTGTAGATCAACTGAAGAAAAATGGCACTTGAAGAATATTGACTAGTGCCAACAATGACCATAGATCATCATTTTCACAACTGAGCTGAAGGGAAAGCACTCACGCTTGTAGCGTTATGATAGGCATTAACTGCAGGTGTTCACGGATTTCTTTATCAGGCTTTATAGATCCCTTTATCAGAATTGTGTCTTTTATTCAGACATCTCTAAGAATTACCAGAAAGAATGCATAATTTGCTAAAGGTTTTTCCAGTATCAAGAAAATCATGTGATTTTTTGGCTTGCTTTTCAATTTTTAATTAATATTTTGACTTGCAATTACTTCTCTTTAAATGTGAAATGAAATCTGCAGTCCAAGGATCAAATACACTTGATCAAGTTGTATTTCCCTTTTGAAAAAAAATCAATGGATTCTGTGAGGAAAAGCCTGTTAATTCTTTTGTATCTATATCCTTGACAGTTCTTCTCATATCTTTCTATTAACACCTTTTATGAAACCCCTTTCCACCTTCTCTAAGTGTTTGTATGGACTTAGTACTCTCACTAATGAAGCCACTTCAGTGTACAATTTTTAAAATTTAATCCCTGGCAAAATAGTCATTATCTCATTCTAGTTGCTCACTCCTGTTTTATTTTGCACTATGCCTAGTCTCTTACAAGAGAATCAGAAGTCAGTAATTAAGATTTTTTTCTCATACACACATTCATAGCAATACATTTTTCTTTAAGCACTGCTTTAGCTGAAGCCCATGAACTTTTATATATTTCATTTTTATTCACATTCTAATTTCACTTTTGCTTTTTCCATGACCCACTTTTTACTTTGACCTATGTAGAATTAAATTATTTGATATCATACTATAACTTCCTTTAAAAGTCAATTATCAATAAAGTAAACAAAAATAAAATTATTCTACATTTAACCACATACAAGGGCTGACTGTGAAATACTGGATGTTAATTATTTTAATGATTTTTGTGGAAGACACAGTGTCATTAATCCTCTTCAACGTGCTCATGCTTGCTTCAAATACACTTGCCTCAACTTTCTTGCTGCCTTCAGAAGCAATTCTGGAAACTGCCTTTCATGAGCATCTGCACAACGTGATCAGATACACAGCGAAGACTGTTTCTGGTGCCAATCAGTGAGAAGGCAGGATCACAAAGGTGGATGTTTCCTCATCCACCTTATTTGCTAAATCTGGTACCCTGAGACTTCACACTCTTGTAACGTCAAATGACCATGGAATACAATTGATTTGAATGGATTCAGGACAGTAGAGCTGCTAACACACCTCACCAGAAGCCCTCATGCAAGAGGACTTCCACAATTGCTCCAGAAAGTGGCAAGGAGAATGGGGTGTGTATGTGTGAACTACGGCTGACTATAGTGAGCCCTTACCAGTCTTCATCTCCCTCCAGAAAGTTTATATTATAATCCCGTGGATAAGTTATTGGAATCCCATTGAGGTAAATCCAATCTACCACACGCAGAGCAAACCACAGCAAGAATAAAAACAGCACAGCCTGTTTGCAGCTATGGGCTCCATGGGGTCCTAAGTCTGCCATGGTGATGGCTAACTAGAACAAGGTCCTCAACCCTAGGCTGACCTGAGCTGTATTCTTTTGTGAACAAGGGGGTGGCTGGGGGCTGAGTGACTGTGAGAATGTCTGGGAGTCGGTGAGTGCTGGCAGCTGGGCTAAAGACGAGGCCTGAAATTGCCTCTGCAACATGCAGAGAGAAAGATCTGCAGAGAGAGTAATCTGCATGAAACAATTGAGATAGAATCTAATGTTCTGGGGTCGGTGCTTCAGCTCTGAGGTGTAATCTTTCAAGCCCCAGGAAGTCATAACCTCTACTCTGAGGCTCAATCCTAGCAGACAGTGTGGAGCATGGGCTCTTCTTCTGCCTCAGCCAGCTCATGTGTGGGAGCAGCAGGTGGGGGTTCCAGGGAAACACTGCCTGCCATCTTCAAAGACTACCACCAGCACCTTGGCTATACTGATGTGCATCGCATAAAGCCAATTAAAGTCCTAGCCATCTCTGAACATATCAATACATGGACATAGGGCCAGGTTCTGCCACAGTGGAGACAACTGACCCTCTTTCAAGGATTGTTACTCAGATGGTCCACCACAGAGGAATGTTTTGGAGAGAATTAGTAGTAATTACTAATATATTTTTTACTATATTTTAATTTAAACATTCAACATATCTTTTGGTCATACTCAGTATTTTCTTTTTTCACATTATTTTTATTTTTTAAAGAAAATAAAAATAGTACAAAAAACATTACTAATGATACAGAATTTCTAAAAATAATAAGAACTCAACAAAGGTTGTTATATCATATATTGTCTCTGAATTAGTTATTCAGACTGCCAGAAATGACAAAATTGGTCAAAAAGTTATAAAAATTAAAAAGCAAGACAAAATTTAAGCATTAACACCTCCTTTCAACAGACTAGAAGAAATCAGCAATACAGTTGTCCAAGCTATCCTGCATAGATACCTAAGTACATGTTCCTACCTTCCTTCTTTTTATCTTTTTCAGGTGCTTTATTCTTTTAAGTAGGTCCGAATTTTCATATAGTAATGTTCTTCTTCCAAAAGGACTTTCTTTAACACTTCTTATAACATGGGGTTGATGGCTATGATTTTTTTTTTTTTTTTGGATTTTCTACATCAGAGAAAAAGTCATCTTATTTTTTAAAAGTAGTTACACTGTATAGAAAATTCTAAAAAAATTCTTTTAGTGATTTAAATATTGTTCTACTATCTTCTAGCTTGTGTTCTGATAAGAACACTTTTCCTCTCTAGATGTATGCATATTGTCTTCTCTATTTATATTTTCTTTTATTACTGGTGTTAAGCAATTTAGTTGGGAGACATTACTTTTATGTTTCTTGTGTTTAAATATATGTTTGTTCATCTGCTTGTATCTCTAGATGTGAAACTTTCAGTATATGTAGAAATTTTGCACAGTTGAGTGCAATTACTTCAGGCAGGAATGTAAATATGGTATCTGTTACTCCATGTTGTCTGGAAATTAACATTTAAAATCTTTGTAATGTAACAAAGAAGATAGAGTGGGATTCAAATATAGTTGACATCATTTACTAATTCTTACATTATGTCTATAAACTTTATTTCCCCTATCCTGAGAAGAATAGATGAGAATTAAATGAGATATATGTATGGTGCTTTACCCAGAAGTCGCCCTAAAGCCTCATACAGTCATAGTTGGGGTTTTTCAGAGGTGGCTGGACCTAGAGTGTGTGAGGTGGGATTAAAGATATGATGCTGGAGTTGGGTTATGGTGACATGCTAGGATTAAGAGTGCCCCACCCGGACGTGAACACTACCTGCCCGCAGGATGGGTAGCCCGGATAAAGTATAAGGGACAGAGAGGTGGCTGCTACGGTCGCTGCTCGTGCTTTTGCGCTATTTCACTGCTTTGCTGTTTTCTGCCCACCAGGAATCCTTTCTCCCCGATGCCCCTCTACCATGCCACAGTGCCTTGTAGCCAGCAACTATGAGCTGAAACCTCCATAAATGTTTCCTCCTTTAACTTGAATGAGGGGTGTTTTGTCTCAGCAACAGTAAAAAGTAAGCATCACGTACGCAAAGCACGCAGTAAGTACTAGACGTTATTACTGGTAAAACTGATGATGCAAAGAATCAAAAAGTTCAATAGCAAACAATTAATGAGAAGTGTTAAGGCATTTTATGAATACATCTATGATATTTTTAGTGTATATTTTACAGAGTTAACTATTATTCTTTGCTTTCAAATAAAATCTCTTTATGTTTCAGAGTTTCTTCTTGTAAAGGAAAATTTCCTCTCTTTCTCATAGTATTTTACTTACAGAAACTGGAAGAACTTAGTCCTATGTTCTCAGGTATTGGGAGAGACTGCTGTCTTAGTATTGATTTCCCTGAATTTTCTGACTCTTCTCTTTAGAAAATGATAACAACAATAGTGTCTTAGACATTAAGTGTTATTTCTGCACACCCCTATACATGGAGGAAAGGCAGCAGTTCCTCATCCTTAAAATTCACATTAGCTGTGACAGCTCTTTTTATTAATATCCTTTAAACAATATAAAATACTAAAAAAGAGAAATGATACAAAATCTCACTAAACAAAGTAATAGGAATTAGACAATGGATGCTGTATGATATACTGTTATCTTCAAATTAGTTGGTTAGGTTATAACCAACTATAACCAAATATAAACCTGAAAAAAATCAGAAGGGGGGGGGGAGTTACAGGACATTAAACAGAGGAAAAAAATTTTAAGCACCAACTGCTCTTTTCAATAGACCAGCAGAACCCATCAGTACAATTATCCAAACTACCCTGCATATATACATAACTATATCTTTTTCTCTTCTTTCTTTTGTCCTTTTCCTCATTCTCACTTTTTCTCCTCATTGAACAAAATTCATTCTCTCTCACAGTATCTATTGTACCTTTCAGATATTATTTACTCAATTTAGATGTTCACATTAGCAAAACAATATGATATTTTCACATGTGAGTCTGATTTATTTCACTGTATAAATAAATAAATCACCAATACAGTCTCTAGTTGCATCTGTTTGCCTATGAAAGCCTCAGATTTATCTTTGTAGCTGAGTAATACTTTGCTGTGTGGGGGAAAGAGAATGCTTCTCCAGTGTTGGTAGGAGTGCAGACTGGTACAACCACTGTGGAAATCGGTGTGGAGATTCCTCCAAAAGCTAGCAGTGGACATCCCATGAAGACCAGCCACTCCCCTTCTAGGTATTTTTATAGAAGGACTGAAAACATCACACCACGGCCATATATATGCCCCATGTTTACAGCAGTGCGATTGGTCATAAATCTTGGAGATGGCATACTTCCTGCCCATACCTCTCTACCGACCACTTTGGGGCAAAGTTCACCTTTCACCTCTGACAGACACTTATGCCAAATGGAAACGGCATGGAATTCTTACTCAGTAGTTGAAAAAGCAACAAATTTTACTAAGCTATAAACTTTTGCTTATTCAACGTAACCTGTCACAATGCTTTTCTTTTTTAAAAATTAATCATAAAGCTGCCTTGCTACATTCTAAAATATGTCAAATCCTTTGTGATTAAGAATTCCTTATTTTTCACTTAGGGAGTAATCCTTAATTCAGAGGAAGAGGAAGGAACTGCTGTGAGATTGATATCTGAAAGCCAATTAAAAGTATTTTGGAAGAAACTTTCTTTGTGGGGGAAAAAATGCCAGCATGATGCTAACAGAAGGCTACAAATGACCAGCATTGAATCCCTCTGTGTCTTGGTGGACAGCAGGGGGAGCCAAGGCAGGAACCTCGAGATGTTATTTAATACGCGCAATTCATGCTTTAGGTTTTTCAGTGGCAATCCGTGTAGCATGGGAGTAGAAGTTGTGCTGGAGGAGGAGGATGCCGATGGCTTTCCTTTTGCCAAGGTGGAAACATCTGCCATTTTATCAGCACAGTGGTTGAATCTCTCCCATCAGATCCAGCCCAGGTCCTTGACTCCTGCATTCTTCTGAGCACCTTGTCTGTAACTCTGATTAAACCCTTTAAAATTCCTATATAATGGAGTATTACTCAGCTATTAAGAATGATAAGCTTGAAGCATTTATATTAAAGTGGATGCCACTTAAACATATACTCATAAGTGAAATAAACCAGACACACACGTGTAAATATTGTATACTCTCCCTAGTATAAAAAACAAAAACAAGAAATACAAATAGAAATGTACAACAACTAAAAACAATTGAGTCAGATAAGGCAAAGTGAATGGCATATGATGCAGGTACTAATCAGCTTTTCTTCTGGATGGTTAACAACCTAAGTTCACAGATCAAAATTGGAGAAATAGAAGAGCCACAAGGCCAGTCAACATTTTGGCCCTAGCCTTTCAAGGTCAGTGAAGACTCAGGACATAGGAGAACCTGTCCTGCAGCATCATGAAACTCAGTTGAGCCCCAACTTTTCTGAACAAGGAGATTATGGAGCCACAGAGGAAAGAGATCGAAGTTCTTTAGTGTGCCTGGGGAGAGTCACATGGAGAGAAAACTTTCTCTCAGGCTCTCACAGAGAGCAAACTGGTCAAGCATTGGCCGTGACTCATCCACATGGGTGACACAGACAAAGGATCTACAGAATAATGTACAAGACTACAAGATAAATCCTGAGGGGACTTCACTGACCTCATCAGAAAGAAAAGCTACATCTTTTGGTATATAGGTCTTGCTCTGTCTCAGTCTTAACCATCCAGCAGAAAAGTATAATAACAAGGTATACAACATGGGGCCATAATAATAAGTTGAGCTGTAAATGGCTATTGTTGACAACTTCTTCAGATAACTCACTATTGTGGAATGCTGGACTGTGTTGGATTGTGTCGTTGAGTTCAGGCATCTATAAATTGGTTGAATGGCAATGGACTGCCCATCTCTGACAGGTGTAGACAAAGGAAGTGGTATAGAAAGGAAGAATCATGATGTGTGTGAATGGACAGTACAGTTGGGATAGATACGCCGTGCTTCTACATAATTCTATGAGAGGCAAGATTTGTACTAATGGTGGTTGGACAGGATATTATGTCTGCTTCTGCTACTATGAACAACCACTGGGAAAATAACAAGGTAGAAAGTATTAGTTATTGAATCTTTGATATAATTCAGATATAAAAAATAAGATTCATAAGCAGCTACACTCTCTATTCACTGATAAGAGACATCTGCTATAATGTCTGTAAGTATAATATCATGTATGCAGCTTGTATGATATCAAAACATTATGAAAACAGTTTGCAATGTATTAATTTATCGAATCCATCTTGTTAAAGTGTCTTAAAACTGTCTCATTGATATTTGTAGTTCAATAAAATAAAAAATAAATAAAACAAAATAAAACTCCTAGGAGATTCACTTTCAATTTCTGGAGACTTATCATGGTTTGAAATTGAATGTAGGAGATTAAAATTAGTATACATTAATCTGTTGGAAAAAATCATGAAAGATTAAGAAGCAGCATTATCATTATGGTAGGTCTAGGAACAGTGGGAACAGTGAACTTTTAGTACAAGATGAATCCTAAGATGGCTAAATTTGAAACTTTATGTTTAATTTTATCATTTAATAATTTGCAAACTTCGGTTAATGGTATCATTAATTAAAAGTAACTTCATAAAATATCTTAACTAAAGCTTCAGACTATTTATTATGAACTTGTAAAACATTTAACAATATCTTATTTCTATATTTTTATAAGACAAGCATAAAATTGAATTAAGTAAATTAGAACAGCAATGATAAAAATCATGATCGTAATAATGCATTAAGAAATTTCATGGGAGACTGGGCATGGTGGCGTACACCTGTAATCCCAGCTCTTGGGAGGCTGTAAACAGGTGGATCACTATTAGTCTAATCTAGTTATTTTGGGCACCGGGGAGATTGCTCAGTGGAGTTATCACTTCCCTGGCAAGCACAAGGGCTTGAGTTCAATCCCCAGTTCTGCCTTTATATATATATATATATATACCATATATATATATATATATATATATATATATATATATATATATATATATATATATATATATACCATATATATATATATATATATATATATATATATATATATATATATATACCTCACTTTTTAGAACTTATTGGTGAATCTTAATGATTATACAAACTAAAGGTTTTGTCTTGAAAATAGTAAGTCAAGGATGATTATTTCATTAATTATTAAAGGTTATATTATTAAACTAAAGATTAGTGTTTTGTGAAATTATATTCCATTATGAGATGCATATCCTTTTTTTCCATTTATTTTTATTTTATTGAAATACAAATGTCAATCAGACAGTTTCAAAACACCTTAAACATACACAGTCAATGAATTAATACATTGCAAACTGTTTTCATAACGTTTTGGTATTGTACAAGGTGCATACATGATATTATATTTATAGGTTTTTTTATAGCTGAATTATTTCAAAGATTCAATAATTATTTACCTAGTGGATGACCATAGCACTAAAAGCCAACATAATATCCTGTCCAACCACCATTAGTGCAGATCTTGCCTCTCATAGAATTATGCAGAAGCACAGCGTTATCTATCCCAACTGTACTGCCTATACACACACATCATGATTTTTCTTTCTACAACCCTTCCTTTGTCTACACCTGTCAAAAGTGGGCACTCCATTGACATTCAACTACCTTAGGTGCTTGAACTCGACACCACAATCCAACACAGTCCAGCATTCTGCAACCATAGGGAGTTATTCAAAGAAATTGTCAACCATATCCATTTACAGCTCAGCTTAATGTTATGGGCTCACGATGTATACTTCATTTTTATACTTTTATACTTTTCTGCTGGATGGTTAAGACCTAGGTAGATCAAAACTTATATACCAACACATGAACATTATATTTCCTATGTGGTCATTGAAGTCTTCTCAGGGTTTATCTTGTAGTCCTGTACATTATTCTGTAGTTCCTTTGTCTGTATCATCCAACTGGATGAGTCACGGCCAATGCTTGACCAGATTGCTCTCTGTGAGAGCCTGAGAGAAAGTTTTCTCTTCATGTCACTCTCCCTGGGCACATTATAGAACTTCAGTCTCTTTCCTCTGTGGCTCCACAATCTCTTTGCTCAGAAAATTTGGAGCTCACCTGAGTCTCATGATATTGCAGTACAGGTTCTCCTATGTCCTGAGTCTTCGCTGACCTTGAAAGGCTAGGTCCAAAATGTTGGCTGGCCTTGTGGCTCTTCTATTTCTCCAACTCTGACTTGGGATCTTAGGTTGTTAACCATCCAGAAGAAAAG
>PVKA01011666.1:0-60158 GCA_004027165.1 Ctenomys sociabilis | reverse complement strand
GTGTGTGTGTGTGTGTGTGTGCATATATATATATATATATGTATGTATGTATGTATTTTTTTTTTTTCTTTTTATGCAGGGTGTCCCCACATGGCCCAGGCTAGTCTCCAACTTGTGGCCATCCTTCTGACATCAGACTCCCAAATGTTGGGTTTATAGGTGTCTACCGCCATGGCCCTGGCCTTTGGTGAGCTTAAAGTAGATGTGGTCTTTTCTGTTTCACTAGTGGCCAGAAATCAACTATGAGTTCTACACTTGATTCCACATGCTTCAATTGTGGAGAGCTAAGAACTCTAGATGTTGCCAGTGAGCTTAGGAAGGAACCCATAAATCCTGGGGAAGAAAGAACCAAACTAGGACTGCTTGGTTTTTCATTTAGGAAAATTATTTTACTACCTACAGAAGTACTGTGTCTTTCCTTAAATTAATGCTTCCAGCTCAGATTGTCAAAACTGAATATATTGTTGTAAGACAGTATACTTGGGTGGGAAAACTAAAGCAAGAGTAACTAGGAAACCATTAAGGTTATCTTGGTACAGATGGAAAGAAAATGTAACGGGAGAAAGGCCTAAAAAGGACTCCTGGGGAGATAGCTCAGAGGTCTAAGCGCCTGCCTGGCAAGTGCAAAGACCCAGGTTTGAACCCTCGTACACCACGCTGTGCTGGCTTCAGAACCCCAGGAGCGCCATGCTGGCCACCAAAACCAGGCATATTAGCCCAAACTTGTAACCCCGGCACTGGGAAGGCTGAGACAGGAGGAATGCTGAGTGTGAGCCGTCCAGCAAGACCCTGTACCAAATCAATCAATCAATCAATAAATGATTTTTATTTTTTATTTTTAAATGGCTTCCAAGGCTAATTAGCAGTTTCATCATTTGAATGATGGGTACTCAGATGTATTTTTATTTTATTTTATTTTAATGCTGTTTTTTCTTATGCATAATACATATGAGATTAAATACAGGAAAACAAAGGTACCTGCCTCAAATTACAGAAGATGAAAATTTTGGCAAAAGGTCTAAAGGAGGGGGCAAGTGAAGCCATAATGAGAATCTACACTATACTTTAGGACTGAACCAAAATGAAAATAATGGGGAGATTTGCTTAGCAGTGGTTTTTAATGGGACACAATGCTATGACTTTTATCTTCATTTTATGGCAGTTAGCTACAAAGTAATCCATTAAATAACCTAAAAATGCCTTGCTTACAAGCATGACCTTCTAGATATCTTCATCCACAGGCTATTAGGTGGCGCTGAGCAAGGTGAAGGGTCAAGAAGCAGTGGCCCAAGCAAGGGGTGTGTGGGGGCCCAAAGGAGCAAAGGTCTCTGTGGGGTGCACAGCAGGGCCTGAGGGAAGGCATCCTGGGGACACAGGTTGTTGAGGTGGGGATGGGGAGAGATGTCCCAGAAGGAGGGCTTGGGCTGGTGCAGGTTGTCAGAACCAAGGGAGGAGGTGAGGCGAGAACAGGATGTGCGTGGGATGCTGGCAGAGCTCGGAGGAGTGCGCCGAGTGGTGACAGCGACAGGCATTTTGTTACAGTGGCAAGAAGAGTGATCGAAGTAGATTTACTGAGCTTGATGGAAACCAAATTTCTTATTGAGAGCTATGATTATGGTGACAAAACTAAAATGAGACTAAACCTTGCACCGTTGCAATTGAAGATTACTGATTTACAGAGAATGTACACAATGTGGATACAGTCACCTTACATCTACATGTGGACATATCTGCAACCTTGTCACTGAAGAGGTCCAGAGGACTAGGGACAACTTAGTAAAATAAGTGCTTCTAGCACCCAGATCTTGATTTCTAATATATTCCTTCTAGGCTGCATTTTCCATTGACCACCAAAAGAACCTTGGAGAAATAATTCCACCATGGTCATTCTTGGCAAACGTCCTTTCACTGGACAATCCAAATAAGCATCATAATGGAACATAGGCAAATCGTGTCTGCCCAATACGACACAGTGACAGGGATGTCATGATTAATTGCTACAACTGTACCACATGATAGGAATTGCATTCTAAGTATAGGCTATAGTGATACCTTTAAAGAGTCTCCTAAGAGTAGTAACAAATTACACAGAACCAAGACTGATGTCACCAGATGTTCCAGGCACCTTGTAGGTTGCCCATTTCACCAATCTGACTGCCCATCTGCCATGCATTGCCACCCTGCTTGAGTGAAGCCAGTTTCCTCTTGGATAGTTTCTTCTGGTCTTCCTCTGTAAAATACTCTTGTGTATTTGGTTAGGACTCAAACCCAGGCTTGAGAGCAAGATAACAGTTTTCCTTTTGATAAGTAGTACTCAGAAAGGTTAAGCAAACTACAACTCATTATACAGTGGGTTTTCCAGTCTAGTTCTAGCTCATTCCATGGGCATGAAAGGAGGTATGTCTACATATCTACAATCATCTCTTTTCTAACATATTGGTTCCTTCAGAGCACTTGTCACAGTCTGTGACCATATCTTACATGCTGCTTCTATTTTTTAAAATGTGTTTAGTCTCACTGTGTAGATCAACTCATAGTGATCCTCCCGTTTTTCACCCTCTCAAGCGCTGGGATTACAGGCACGTGCCACCACACCTAGTCTCAATCTTCGTGTGAGTGCACCCTGGGGGTGAGGCCGGCAGGGCATGCTGGGGATTGAACCTGGGCCCTGTGTCTGCCTAAGCAGACACTGTATTCTGCTGAGCTACCTGCCAGCCCTGCCTCTCTTCAGTAAGAACAGATTATCTTAACCCAGTATGTTTATAGCTTATCCCAATATCCATAACATAAAAGTGCTCAGTTAATATTTATCAATCATAAAAAGCCAGTTACCATTTTCCAACAGTGTCTCTTTTTTTTTTTTTGATTCTTTAAGATTACAATGAAGTACTTACAACATATCCTCTTTCTTTTCTTTAGATGTGTTATCTACAAACGTGGATTAATATCCATACTAAATGAAAATGGCCAATTCGTTAAGAGGAGAAGTATTGAACCTTTATAAAAATGTAAGTAATGATGTTACCATTTCATGAATGGTGTATGGCATGGACTATTTCGAGACACATAATCTTTCTTTTTTAAGCTGCTGTATCTTGGACGGGACTATCCTAAAGGAGCAGACTATTTTAAAAGGCGTTTGAAGAATGTTTTCCTTAAAAATAAAGATGTGAAGGACCCAGAGAAGATCAAAGAACTTATTGAACGAGGCGAATTTGTAATGAAAGAGCTAGAAGCTTTATATTTCCTCAGGAAATACAGAGCTATGAAACAACGCTATTATTCAGATGTCAACAAAACTAATTGATCATTATTTTTAGTTTGGCTGAAAATCAGAGACAGCTGTTTGTATATACAAAATAAACCTATCGGAAAGACGGCAAGACATGTAAAAAAATTCTGAGCTGTCTTGCTGAACTAAAATAACTTGATCTTTACTGATACAAGAGCTTTGTCTGCAACCAACTCCATGCTCAATTTTTTTAAAAATAGCTATACATTTATACTCCCAAATGTAAATGAGTATTCAATATAATACACTTAATTCTCCATTTTACTGATAAGAGAACACCACTAATAAGCACTGTAACTTCTTATACATTTATTGTTCTGAACATCCAAAGTACTTTTCTTTTTGACCCAGTTTGGTACACTGAAGCTCGTATTCAAAAAAGACCACAGTAATGATTTAAATGCAATTCTAGAAATATGAAGATTATGTCAGACCTTAAAATGCCAGCCAATGACTGGCATTATATAACTTCAGTTATTTTCATTAATTTGGTTTGTGGTTCACTCTGGGTCTTAAAACAGATGACCGGTTGTATACCATTTGTCTTCTTTCATAAAATGCAATAAATGATGCTTTACTTTTGTCATAAAAGCAGTTTCTTTTGCATTTACTTCTAAATGTGCTAACTTCGCAATGGATCAGACCCTAACATGATTGTAAGTTTAAATACTTAAAAGCTTTTTTTATAATATTCTTAGTACCTTGTTTTTTCCCCTGGGAATCCCACTCAGGATCTCATGCTTTCGAGGCAGGCCCTGTGCTGCTGAGCATATTATATCCCTGGCCCAGTACCTTTTAAAAATAAAGAACATTTCTAACTTAAGAGCTACTTTTAAGATTCACTGGTATGCTTACTTTAGTGTCTGTGGATTATAAAGTATTCCATGTCAGCTGTGAGCAAATGTTTTAAATTTCCATCAAGAAATCTGTATTGGCCAGGCGTGGTGGCGCAGGCCTGTAATCCCAGCACTCAGGAAGCTGAGGCAGGAGGACTGTTGTGAGTTCAAGAGCACCCTGAGCTACAAAGTGAGCTTAAGGCCAGCCTGAACTGCATAGTGAGACCCTGTCTCAAAAAAGACAAAATAAAAAAGAAACCTGTATTATTGGAGTCCAAAGGTATAGTAGCTCAGTGGTGAAGCACTTGCCTAATATATATTTAAGGCCTTAGGTTCAACCTTTTACACGTTAGGGAGAAAAAAAAGATTAAAGAAGAAAACAAATATACAATATCATAGTCACCATAACTATTTTTTATTACATTACGATAGGAGTGGTACAGTTCATGACAAAAATATTACAAATTTCGTATCACTTCACAGCACATACTCCTATAAACATTTAAAAGTTAATTTTAATTAAAAGAGTGGTCATTTTTAAATTTAATGTTTGCCATGACCAACATTCCTAGGTCAGCGCAACCAAATGATGGAAAAACAACTGGATCACACTGCATATGTCCCACAAAAAAAGCACAATGTACAAAATGTGCATGTTTCAGTTTACACTATACAAAAATAGTTAAAATACATTCCAGGTAAACATGTTACATTAAGAAATAGTACTAGTAAGAAATTGGCACTCAAAGGAAAAATGCGAAAAGTATTTTCAACATGAAAACACAAGACAGTGGAATTGGAAACTTTCTGATACAACATTACATAACCCACTTAGCTCTATTGGGGGGATACGGACTCTGTGAAATGGGAGCTATTTTGCCAATAACCTTTGTTTTCCTAAATTCATCTAAAATGCCTATCACTATCCCAAATAGGCACTTGATATTATTAAACTAAAACACAATCTTAATCTAGTTCTAACTATTCTTTCAGAGCTAAGATGTATCTTTAGAAATTTCCATTTGGACAGGATTTTACAACTACCAGTTGAATGCTATTTAGTTTCTCAATGCAGAATTCATGCTGCTCAATATTACAGAGAAATTACTAAATATAAATTCATTTTTAAAGTAATTGGTGGGTTTTTAAATTACTACTTTTGACAAATGGAAATGATTTCATACAATTTTTTATTGTCTACCCCCAAAACATCCCTAAATGTGTATAATATTGTTTAGGGAAAATGGTTAAAGAAAAGAAAATCACTAGAATACAAATGAGATGAGTTTGTGCAAACTAACTTAACATGCCTCACAAAGTGTGTGTGTGTGTGTGTGTGTGTGTGGGTGTGGACAAAATTGTGCAATGGTGGCAAAAGGATAACCTACAAAAGTTAGGTTCTAAATTCTTATGCAGTGTGACTCAGTTAATACAGCCTAAAATTCCTAATTGAAAATATTCAAATTATGCTAAAGATGGCTGCTATATTCTTCCCACAAACATTAATGCCTAACACTATGTAATTTAGCACTGTTTTCAACTTGAACAAGGATTTTAATCTTTAAGGCTATAGTAATTAGATAACATTTATGTTTATCTAGGATTTTCTCCCCTTTTAAAATCTCTACAAAACCACCCTTTTGTTAAACCATTCAGAATTCACATAATAAAGGATAATTACTGCTACTTTTAAAAAAATTTGCCCAGCTACATAAGATTCCAGAGTTCTAAATATCCCATTATGTGGTTCCCGAAATATGCCCATTTCTTTCACCATGTAGAAACTAGAGGAGGTACTGTGTAAGTCCCATTAACTCTATCCAGACAATGCTCCATACATCCGTAGTTTAGTACAGCATTATACAAGTCATACTTGAGTTTTACAGAGGTTTCCTTCTCTGTGAATCAGCTCAGTCACCTGTTTATTGTTACCTGAATACAACTACAATATTTAATTTTAAAGTCTCTTTTAATTACTTATACAGAGAAAAATGTGAATATTACAGCTTTGGAAATGTTTACTCCTTGAAAACAATGAAGTAAAATGGTTTATATAGAGAGGTTCAATTAAAAAGTTGTACCAGAATCACAGCAAACACAATTATTGTGGAACTGGCCAAACCTTTCTTTGCAAACCTAAAGTGTGTACTGAGTTGTGCCCCAAGTGGGGCAAGAAACGCAGCACTACTTCAGGACAAAGACTGCATTTTTTGACGCTGTCAAGTGCCTTGTCTAGTGGCTGGTGTAGGACAGGCATTGAACAAATATGTACTGCAGAAATGATTTTGCTGAGAAGTATTATTCATTGTAAAATGTATTCAGTTAATAAAACAATAGAATGTATCCTTGCTCCCAGGACCACATTCTCCTTTAGAGAAGCAGCCAATTCATACTTAGTTATGAAAGGTCTAGGCAGTGAGGAGACGATGTGTAAAGGCCTTAAACAGCGTGCCAACCACCTCAACGTCAGCTGTTAGGTCCAGTCCTACTGTGGTACTGCTGGGAAGAGGCAGACAGGGCAATTTTGATACACCCTGACAGACCACCTTCATGGAGACTTCACAGCAGCAAGGTATTATGAAGCCATGAGAATCAAAATATTAAAAGAAATGGGGCATGTGGAAGGGTAGCAGGAAGATGACATTAACAGAAGTACTAAAAATGGAGTATGAATATTCAAATATAAACTTTACCTCTTGCACAATTTTGCCCAAGACTGGCCCTAAAGATGATACAGGTAAAAGGTACAGCAGATTACGCTGAGCTTGACAGACAGCGTCTTTATGTAAACTGAATGTGAACTACATAGTTGTAGGGCCTTTGAGATGATTTCTTTCAACGCAAAGTGGATAATAAATGATGTGAAATTTAAGACACATAACTAGAATATAAGTCACCTTCCTCCTAGCCCAGGGATATTTTTACCTCACAACACCATCTCACTTCAAATATTTCAAATTAAGTAACATTTATATGTATTGAAAGACTTGCATTTAATCAGATATTCTTAAATGTGTGGATCAGATTTGAAAAGCATTCATGAAATGCTACTTTAGCTGTTAAAAAAAAAACTAGCCAAACCAAGAGTTTGAAACTTTGTCAAGTTACTGCTTTTTCTGATGTTTTCCCATTCCCAAATTGCAACTTTTAAGTCCATATTTAAAAGTATTATCTTCTAAGTATTATCGCGCGTGTGTGTGTGTGTGTGTGTGTGTGTGTGTGTGTATTTTTTTTTTTTTTTTTGGCAAAAAGTGCCATGATTTGTCAATAAAGACTATCACACAGTGACAATGCATTTTGTCAACCTATCCAAATTTTCTCCTTATGCCCATCTGACCAAGCAATTCCTGACATGCTGGATGAGCCCGGGAATGCAGTCCTGGCCTTGAAACTGTGATGCTTACAGGTACCCAGAAAGCCTGGCCTTGCAACACTTAACTAAACTCTAATTTCTTCACTAACACTACCAGAACTGAAACTATTTTCAAAAACTGAGGCTTAAATCGTGCTAGAAAGAGCAATCTAACACAGGGAGACTATATTTAATTACTATAGAATTTTTATGCACATTAAAATTGTTTCAACTATTATAAAATTTTAGTAGCATGTAAATACAGTTCCAAAATGGTTGGTATAATCCCCATTGCATACTGGATCTGCCTCAGCAGGAAAAGCTAGGAATCTTACAGTAATTTATATAATGTGGAAAGTCAATGGCCTTTTAAAATTTTCCATCACGTTATTTTTTTTTTCTATTTTTCCCTTTTATAGAAAAAATATAGTATTTTTGGACAAATGACCATGACTAATAGCAGTGGAAAGGGGAGAAAACCTTGAACAGTGTAACTTTACATTCATGAAAGACAACAAACCATAGTCATGATGTCTGTAAGATGAATCAAAGGAAGCCTAGAAATTTGTGATCCCTCAATATTGCAGTAAAACTGATCATAAAGTCTCAATGGAAATTATAATTACTAATTAATCCATTTACGTGGCTAGATAAAACAAAATGGATGATTCAAAAGCTTCATAAATCTGTTTCACACCAAAATTCACAATTGTTAAGAAAAATAGGAAGTACTCAACTTGCATGCACCAGAAGCCCCAAGACAGAAATCTCGGGTATTCAGTTTCTTTTTCACAGGCATTGCTAGTTCAAGAACCAAAATGCAGGGAATACTGGCACTTAGAGGGAAAAAAAGAAGTTTCCACTGTCATTTTAAAATGAGCATTTAAGATAAAAGCTAACAGTTTGCATGAAACAGGAAAAGAATTAGGTAATGCTAAAACAAAAGCTAATAATTTAGTGTAATGTACAAAAATTACCACTTTTACTTAAGTATACCTTAAGAAAAAAGTACAAATTGTATTTACATAATTATACACTTTGTCTTTGACTTCTTTTTCTTCTTTTTACCATCTTTGCTCATCTTTTCTTTATGTTTTCGAATTTCTCGAACTAACGTATAGAAGGCATCATCAACACCCTGAAATACACAGCAAAATATAAAATGTGTATGTTTATATATGGCAATTTAAGGCACACAGATAACAGATTTCCACAAACATTAATATTGAGAAACAATAAGGAGACTATTTTTTCTTCAGGCAGCTTAATATATCTGACTTTCAGGGTCCTTAAATATTGTCTTCACAGGAATTCTGACATAGCTCATGGGACTGACTTTCTTAATGGGCAATGGTAATCAGTAACAGAATCTTAAAAGGAGATTATTAACAAATGACTTTTTTGCAGAAAGTAATCTGCTATTAATTTTTCTGTTATTAGCAAACCGAGTCCAAATGCACACGTGTGTGTGCTTGTGTGTGTATGCACACTTTTGCGTATGTACACTTTCCAGAGTTTCTGGACTTTGGATATAAGCCATGCAATGGAAAACTATTTTCAGGGTTTCATAAACCACAGTAACAGTATATGAGCTCTCACTCTAGATTTATAATTTCAATACTTCACCAAGAGGCAGAGTATGTGCACCTTCCCCACCCCCTTTTAGTTTTCAAGTATGTTGGGACTAGTTTTAGTCTATACATTATCATTAAAAAAGTGGTTTAAAGTGATCCTGCAAGAGAGATTACTTTTTTGAAAAAATGTTAGTAACTCTGATTTTTTAGGAAATGGGACAAATTATCTAAATTGTATTACAGTTTACTAATTTGGAGGAGATTCACTTATTCCCGTTTCTAGTCAGTACATTATATAAAGCTTGCCATTTATATAACTTGACTTGAAAGAATGTCAACACAGAGCCAATGTCTATTTGGGATCACAGTAAGGAATGTAAGTTCCAAATCAGAGCAGGGGATGCAACTTACTGAGATAGGACTTGCCTAGTATGTGCAAGGCCCTAGAATCAGTCCCCACCACTGTGCAAAAGAACCTCCCTCCAGAACCCCGAATCAGTTATGGCTAAAATTGACTTTATATCAAACTAATAACCCACAATGTGAAAAGTAGCATTTTGAAAGTGGTAGCAGAATAGAATTTAACCCTTGAATACTTAATTATGATGTTCAACACAGAAGCCATTCTTACCATGTCTGCTAATAAACAAATTAAACATAAATGCAAAAATTTGAAAAAAAAAGGTCCTCTGTTGCATTTTATGATCTTCTCCACCTACTAGTAAGTGCATTTAGAAAGAAAACCATGTTAGCCTAGTAATGCTGCCAAACCTAAACACTAGAGAGTCTTAGAAACAAATACCCAACAAATTAAATTGGATAAAGCAATCATATTAAGAACAATGAGCTGGGTTTTTACTCATTGTAATTTACCTCTGCTGAATAATTTTAATTGTATAAATTTTATAATATATATTTTAAATAGCCTATATATAAAGAATTAAAATATAAGTGATAGACTTTTTACACATTACTCAGATCTTCAACAACATATTTCAAAATACAATTTAATCCAGAGCATTTTCTCTCTCAAGTTATTTAACTAAATTTCAAAACTGATACGTAAATCAGGAAAGTCTGGCCAGTTTTTTCAAAGAGGTAAGAAAAAGTGGCAATGAGAGGCTCGCCCAGATTCAAATAAGTGGCAGAGGGAGGAAAGCCAGGTCACTGAGTTGAATCCCAGTGAGGAACTGTTCCCACTTAAATACTAAGCACATTCAGCCTTGTTCTCCACCTTCTGGAAATCATTGCTGAGGCAGGACAAACATGCTTTTGCTTCTCCCAAAGGAGAAATGAAGTGTGACAATTCTCAGCAGTGAGAGGCTCACTTACCTGTGCATCTCCTGTCAAGCTATCCTTAACACACACACAGAACAGAAGACTTCCAAAGACATACTAAAGGCTATCTACAACTCAAACACTTAGACAGCTATGCATCAGAAACCCTGAAGCTAGGATGCAATCTTAGGAGGCGCAGTAATTCCCTTCTCCTCCATGAGTTAATTCCCTTTGGTCTACACTCTTACATAGTCCATTGCAGCTACTTTTATACTGAATAAAAAAATGCCAGCGAAGCAGAACAATGAAATCATGAAGATGGACTTTCTAAAGTAAAAATATACACTTAAGTAATTAAGACTCATGAAGGCAGGTATCATGGCACATGCCAGTAACCCCTGCACTCAGAAGGCTGAGACAGGAGTGCTAGCCTGGGCTATACAGCAAGTTCAAAGCCTGCAAGATGCTGTCCCCTGCACTCCGGCCCCCAAAGAGACAATGAAAATGGAATAGCATGTCCCTCTACTAACATTCTAACAAATACTTTAAGCTCATGTTGCACCAACCTCTACATTAATTTCAGTGAGTAGAAAAAAACATTAGTTAACTACTACGCTGAGCTCCTTTTTCTTGTATAGAACTAATGACTCTCATGTGTGTGTATGTACAAGACTTAAATGAGGACCCCATTCGTTGGTCTGCTTTAGCTTATCTATTTTGAGAACTAAGAAAACTGATTTGTATATACTTATTATCAAATAAAGTTTTAAAAATATTTTTAATGAACTTTAGGGGAAGTACATGTTTTCTTTATATAAGTGCCACTAAAACAAGGATGCAATTTATCTTGTCAAGCAACTACTTGACATTCACACTATTGTCAATTATGAAAACTGCACAAATTAGAAATTTCAGAAAAGTATGTTTCCATGTTTTTTTAATATAAAGTATAAAACGTTTTTTAAATTGAAAGTGTTTTAAAATTTAATAAACAAAAAGAAAATTGTTTATATATTATTGTTTATATTATTTCAAAAGTTTAATTTTTCAAGTTCTATTTTTAATGTTATATTTTATCATGACTTCTAAAATTAAGATGCTACTTATACAGTGATTCTCAAAACATTGTAAGAGTTTATAAATCTGTTAAAAATGTCAGTGATGTTTTTAAGAATAGTACATTAGTTTACTACATAATGGCTTTTTAAACTGCTTACTATTCAGACATGTATTTTAAACTTTTGGGGGAAGTCAAAGACAAAGAAGTCATTATTTCAGATCTAAAATTCATATAATCGATTTTTAGCTTAGTACAATATTCTAGCAACTTGATGCTGGGATCAGCAGGAAATTGATCAAATCTGTGTAGATAGGACTGGGCCCTCAGGGCTTAAAGCAAACAAGCTACCTCAATTCTGAGAAAAACATCCTGTCTGGTTCAGGTCAGCTATTAGTTGCTAGGCAGTCTTATTCCATGTATTACTAACTTTGCAAGAGTATAAATAAAGGATGTTTTTGTTGTGTAGGAGTTAGTCTTGCCCATCAGGCAGACTAGCGACCACCTAGCCCAGCTTTTGTCTTCTTGACTCTTTCTCATTCTACCACCATGTCTCCCTGGGTAGAATTGTTCACAGTAAGACCAATGGATCCCTACAGTTAGAAAAAAGGAATTTTATTTATGTCCTTAAAGAACACTGGGTATCACAAACAACAGGCAGCAAAATCTGACCTTTGGCATGAATATTATGTGTCATCTACTGAGTGAGATTCTTTCTGAACAAGACTGAACAAGGCCACTAAATGTAGGAACCTTACTGTTCAATGGACATACAAGGATTAAAAATATCTGACTCCCTAGATTCTACTGCCTAATACAGAAGTAATACAAAGTCATTTCAATATAACATGGGGAAGTATGTAACAGTTAAAACATGGTATGCTGAAAATACCCAGAAGACACCAGGTCTAGTCTAAGGGTCTGAGGGTTGAGAAAATAGGACACTAAAGGAATCATGAGTATCAGCTACTTCACACAACTAAGATAAGAATGCTGGCATTCCAGACAAAACCCAGTGCAAGGTAAGATGGGAAGTAACATAGCATTACTTTATATGGGGACAAGAATCTAAGCAAGATGACAACTTTATAGAAATAAGGCCAAGAAAACGCTGGGGAGGTGTATTAAGGACCACAAACGCGAAGCTGTAGAAGCTCAGATTGTGTTTGGTAAGGCAGTGGCTGGATGTACAGGTGAGAGAATCCCTTTGCTTTTTACCATCTCTCTGCTAACACAGACAGACAGGTAACAGGAGGTTAAAGCAATGCCAACAAGAAATCAGAGGCCCAAACAAATGTTGATTAAAAAAATATAGAAAGTAACACCATAGGAATTTATAATAGTTTCCAAATTGGTGTGAAAAGTAGAAGCAAGAGTCAAAGCAGAACCTGTAGGTGTCTCATATGAGCAAAACAGCACTGTAGATGGCTCTGAGTTAGAAAACCTAGTTAGAATCCTTATGGCCCATGCAGAGTTCAAAGAAAAAACACCTTCCCCATATGCTGGGCTGTTCACCCTAACTCTTCTACAGCATTTCCTGTTTTTTTTTTTTTTTTTTTTTTTTTTTTTTAACTAAGACAAAGAAAAAAAAGCTAAACCTGATTACTGCAAAACCTGAATCTGATTTTCCTTAAAAATAAAGTTATGTTTCCAAATGGTTATCTAACTTAAGGCTAAATCATTAAGTTTACATTGAACATAGATTGTCTACTATAGCAAATGATCTATAATAATCAACATCATCTCAATTATAATAATCATTGCATTCAAAGTAAATGTATTAATTACGGAAATAAGTTATAAGATTTTTAATACTTCAAACTATAATACAATATCTAAATAGTTCCATGTGGTTGCTACTTTGTTACCTTTGAAAGACATCTGCTTTGTGTCAAAATTAATATGCTGAACTTACCAGATTACATTATAATGCATTTTTTAATTTTCACACAGCCAGGAGTCTTTTCTTCTTTGCTGATTTTTTTCAATCTGTATTGTCGAATCTCTCTCACCAATGTATAAAAAGCATCCTCCACTCTCTGCATTGTAAAACACAACTTCTTTAAAGTCTGTTTCATTGGTAAGAATAATCTACTGGGACAGCCATGTGCAAGAAGTTTGCAACTATCAGCTTTTAGAATTTTTTTTTTTTTAAACAGACATTGTTTGAATAAAATTGAGGATGCATGTTGAAAATATAGGCTAGAACCTGGTTTGCTCTAGAAGTTCTATTTTCTAATGGAATTTGATATTTTAAAAATTAGAGTTGGGAGGTTATAAAAAAACTTACATTTATCAATTTATACAAATCATTTTAGTTTGCCAGTCAAGAAGTTAATGCCTATCATGAACTATAATGCCTATCTATCACCTATTTATGGTGGGAAGTTAGAGTAAGTGATGCAATAGGAATAGACAGTCTTAGTTAAAACACCGCATCTTGCAGTAACAGTGAGTCAAGACACTAAAATCTCAAAGTTTTATATTCAATTGTAACACTCTGTAGGCAATTTTCTAATTCCACAACTAGAATTCTGATTAAGATCTTTGTGGATGGATAACTACATTATTTAAATATTACACAAGGGCCATTTACCAAAATAATAAAATGTGATAAACTGTTTAAATTATACACAAAGTGGGAGCAGTGCATTTTATCCTTTTTTTTTTTTCAAAGTTAAAAAAAAAAAGAAACAGTGCAGAACACTGTTCAAACACATTGGCTTTGTACCCACTCTTGTAATTTACATATTCTTATGTTGGTTTATCCAGCTAGGGCTATGATAAGAAAGCTGTGTAACAAATACTACATTCATGTAACCACCCCAAGAGCTGTCGTTTTTTTTCCTAGCCTGGAAAATTAGGCAGCACCCTAAGGGGACAAAGCACTTGGCTCACTATAATGCTAGTCCAAGGGAAAGAGAGCACCATTAAGGGTTTCCAGCTAACAGAGAAATACCACGTTTCTATTCATCTTAAGGTACTGCCGATTAGCTTTAAACAGGTGATATGTGTGTTTACCTTTAAATGATATGAAGGCTTACGAAAGCTGGCATATTTTAGTACACATTTAATTTTAAGCTTATTGTATTTTTCATTTTAATAATGAACTGAATCACCTTGGGCATCATATATCTTAACTTTCTGCAATTGGTAACCAGTGTTCCTGCTGAACTGTATGTGACAAAAAGAATGTGTTCTAACACCTCCAACGAAGCTGCTACATATCAGAAATACGATTTGCAGTTTTGCATTTAACAAGGCACAAAATTAGCCACAAGGTATTTCGGGCAGTAAGCCAATAACTGCATAATTTTTATATGCTGAAGTCATTTGTACATCTACTTTCAACTAACAGTTCAGAAAAGACACTTCAATTCTTTGGGGAATAGTTTTACAAATCTTAAGACTACCTAAGAACTGCTTCACTAAAGTTCAGTAATTTACCCTTAAAAGTTTCCATGAAGTTTCAGATAAGAAGCAGGAATCTATATATGATTATATGCTAAACTGTGTATTTCAAGCCTTTAACATACCATCCAGGGACATGTTTTCTATCCAACAATCTACTAATATAAATCTTATAGCTCAAGAAAATTTTATCTTGGTTTTAATAGAATCAATTTAGTTAACCAGCTAGCAAAGCCAACTAGAAATAAAAATTTCCAAGATTTTTTTAAGCTCTAAATGTGTTGGTGCTTTACATTTGCACATGTACATGTTTAGAAAAGCTTTCATGTACTTCCTACATATCATTCTAAAACAAGTTTATTTTTATTCATTTGTACTTGAAAAAATTATACATTAGAAATTCATTATTAAGCAAAGTAAGTAATTATAATCTTTTTTTGTTGTTGTTTTGTTTTTGTGGTACGAGGGATTGAACTCAGGACCCTGTGCTTGCCAGGCAAATGCTCATTCTACTGAGCTATCTCCCCAGCCCCACTAAGATGACTCTCATATAGCACGTAAAAAAGTTTAAGAGATGTCATTTGACAGTTTTATAAACATTTTCAATTTGAAAATCAATGCAAGTTAAAAAAGTATGCATTTGGATTTCTCTATAGGTAATTATATGCAAACCAGGTAAAAGCTCATATTTTCTTAAAATGTTCAAGAATGTAAACTTTATTCCTGTTTAAAAAAAAAGTACAAAGTCATTGGAGAAGTATTAAATACAGTACAAGGAGGATAACAGGGTATTTATCCTCTACTAATTTAGCAGAAGCTGTTTTGATTGTAACTCATTTCTGCGATCAGTTTGAACATATCTGCTTCCTCAGTGTAAGCATCCCCATCACCAATGTACGATTTTTGTTTTTAGCAATGCAGAGAGAACTGGAAGCCAATAATTAAGAGATCATTACCCACCACCAAAAATTCAGTGTTAAGACCTCAGGAGCAAAGAGAACAACAAACAATTGTTTTTCCAGAATGACTTCTTCCATTTCATTTTATCTGATAAGAAATTTAACTTAACAAATCTGTTACTTGCCATCATTTTCCAGATCTGAACTAGTTATTTCTTTAAGATATTTTTAAAAATCAGACTGCTATGAAGAGAACAGAAGGAGGCTGAGGCATAAGGATCATAAGTTTGAGCCTAGTCCAGGCAACTCAGAGATTAAAGAAGAGCAGAGGATTTAAGTAGTCTGGGGCAAAGGAGGCGGGCTCAATCCCCAGCATCAATCCCCAAGAGAAAGGGAATGGGCAGTGCAGGGTGAGGACAGAGAGGTGAGAGAGCACAACACGCAAACATTGTTACTCATCCATGCCTTACCACTGGTACTGGATAGTTTTGAAAACTGTTATAACTACATAAAACTATGGAAAAGAAGACTTCATATTCAAAAGTTTGAAGATAATTTCTGAAAATTATATGTATAGCTCAAACATTGTGACAAGCTGCTAATAAGCTCTTAATTAGTACTTAGTGATTTATCCTTAAAAAATAAAGATTACTGCTATATATACTCACTTTCAAATGTTACTTATTAAATTCTAAGAACAAATGAAGATACTTAGGGATAATAGCATACATATTTAAATATTAATATGTCAAGTCAAGAGATCTGACAATATTTTCAACTTAAATATTATAAAAGATTTGTAGGGACAGAAAATAGCCCTCCATAATGTAGAAAATACTGTTAGCAAATAGGACTACTCCATATTCTAGTGCCTATGTTTTCAATGAGATTTGATTTTATCAAGTATCTGTTCCTTTGAATCGGCAAAAATTCTTACAAAAAATTTTCAAGACAATAATGTATCAAATACCTTATTTACATAAATACAAAAATAACAGCTTCTCTGGAGAAGGGACATAAGGAATAAGATGTACTCTACAAAACAATCTGCATCCCGACATTCTCATGAATCTTGCAAAATGACAGCCCATTTCAGGCAGCACAACAGTGCAACAGTGACGCCACCTGGAGGGTGTGCACGGTACACAGCAAGTACTCAGTAACTCTTTTTAACACGTAAGAAACCAAAGTTCAAAATACTGAAACACAAGATCAAAACACTGATATGGCACATATTCTAGGTTTTTTGTTTTGCTTTATTTTTATGATAAACTTTCTTTAATGTAAGTCTTTATCAATTTTATGTATATAGAAACCAAAACCAGAAAATCACTCATTATTAAATTTGAAAAATTAATTTTTAATTATATTCAAAGTAAAACCACCAGAATGCAAAAAAGTTGAATGAGGCGTAGCAAATACTCAGAAGTCTGCTTCTGTCGTCTTCTTTACTAAATCTCTCCACCTTTAAGATTTTTAGCTGACTAGAAACTCAAAAGTTGATTCCCATTGGGTAAATGCATCACTTTTAACAGCTTCTGCCAGCACTGCTGCATGCTACTAGAGACAAGGAAAATCCTCACTTTCCAGAGAAGTGTGAAAGGAAGTAGCACCTTATACAGGGGGAACATAGGGACCAAAGGTAACGTACTAGTGGAAAACAATCTTTATCCATTCAGATAAAGATTAAAATACTATAAAGAATATAAATGAATTATATTTGGCAAAGTAATAGGTATTCTGAAATTACAAGACAATTAAATTAGTAAAAAAGTATTATTTATATATTATACTGTTCTATCTTATTGTATATTTTTATTTATTACTTATTATATATTCTACAAGGCGATACAAAGTACCACAGTAACATTTCTATTTTTCCCTTTCATAAAATATTAACTTTAAAATTAAAACTACTCAAGTTCTTTAACCTTTTAGTTGCAAGTCTAGCCTAACTTCCAGAGTCTAAAAGCACCACAGGGCAAATACACAGGCCAAGTACACTCACCACCTGTTTTATACTATACACAAGGCAAAAAGTGATTATAATTTAGAAGGTTATTTAAAAAGAAAGACAGCACTTGCAGCCATCCAAGCCCCAAATAATTAGTATCTGACCCTTTACAGAAAAGCTTGCCAGTCTGTAAGTGAAAGGACTTCTAAATGAACATTCTGTGGGTACTATGATGAATGTAACTCTGTGCAGTATTCATGATCTCAGCTCATGAGTAAGACCAAAACTTAAGACCCAGGGTAAGTAGTGAATAAAATAATGAGGATATTTATACTTTATTCAAATGACAAACCAAATAATAGATGAGTAATGAAATACTCTGCAAAAGACAGGGCTTCAAATCTTCACAAAAACTGGAGATATAAAATTCACTAAAATGTACATATTGTGTATAAAAAAACTATTTGGTGCTTTATGTTGGTCTTAACCATCCAACAGAAAAGTATAAAAATGAGGTATATAAAGTAAAGCCATAATAAATGCTGAGCTGTGAATGGCTCTAGTCAATAACTTCCGTGGATAACCCACTACTACTGTGGACTGCTGGACTGTGTTGGAGTGTTTTGCTGAATTCAAGCACCTATAATAATTGAATGCCAATAGAATACCCATCTCTGACAGTACTAAACAAAACAAAGAGGATGCAAAGGAAGGACTATTATGTATTTGTATATACAGAACAGTTAGAATCAATATGCAGCTACTTTCATGTAATTCTATGAAAAGAAAGATTTTCACTAATAGTGTTTGGACAGGATATCCTGTCTGCCTCTTGTACTATGGATAAAGATAACAATGTAAAAAGTATTAATTATTGAAAGTGTACTATAATTCAGCTTTTAAAAAAAAAAGATAGGTACATTCTCTTAATTCAATGAGGGATCTGCTCTAATAGTGTTTGTAAACAGAATATCATGTCTGCACCTTGTACAACAAATAACCACTAAGAAAACAATACGCAATGTATTAACTATTGAATCTGTCCTAATTGGATTTGAAACTGTCTCATTGCTATTTGTTCTTCAATAAAATTATGGGAAAAAAAAAACTATTTGGAATAGCTCTTTAAAGTGTTCTAAAGGCAAGCAAATATTGAACTAACTTCAAAAATAAAAGTTGAATCAACTTTTAAAAGTAAATTCATTTCTCTCTTACTCTTCTTTTTTTTTCTTTCAATTTTATGTATTTGGTACAGGGTCTCACTACACAGCTCAGACTTGTAGTGACTTGCAGTGATCCTCCTGTTTTCAGCCTCCCCAGGACTGGGATTACAGGCTTGTACCACCACATCTGGTCAGGGTCATGGGCTCAACATGCCCAGGGGTTGAGCTGGCGCAGCATATGGTCTTACCCTGGTCCCTGTGCTTGCCTAAGTAGGCACTTAGTTGGCTCAGCTCTCACCAGCCCAGCAAATTCACTTCTAATCAAATCAAGAAATCCACTTAATAACAAAACAAAACAAACAAAAAAGCCTTCTAGGCTATGCAGTTTATCAGCATATTCTACATAAAAATTTAAGTAAAACAGGGTAAGCTGGGCATGGTGGCACAAGACTGTAACCTCAACAATCAAACTGGCTGAGGCAGGAGATCTTGGGGCCTGCTTGGGTTACCCAGTGAACTGCATAGTGAGACCCTGTCTCCAGAAGTCCAATGATAATAGTAATAATAACAGTAATGATACATATTAATTAAGATGATCCACCTAAATTTCTAAAAGCAAATTTAGGCTAATTTATGTCTATATCATATACCTTCAAAAACTAAATTTAAAAATACCAAGGCCACAAAACAGTATAAAATCTAAAAATCTATTTTAAAAGGAGACTGGTAATTTCCTGATCAATTATGAATGCTGTGGTACATTAAAGCATGAATGTCAAACACCAAGAATAAATCAGCATTTCTGAGGTAGTGAATCATACAATGAAAGGAGAGCGAGCCACATTTTAGACTCTCGTCCATGACAGCAGAGAGCAACACTGTGGGATCCAGATGACCCTCGGATGACTCTCTTGCCTTTCCACACAGTGATCTGTGTACCAAAATCAGCACCACAGGGGGCTTTTTGGAAATGCACAATTCACAGGTCTCAGCAGAACCCCACGGAATCAGAACCTGGATTTGAATCAGCCCAGCTGATCTGCATGCTTGCTAAAGTACAAAAAGCACCTGTCTTGCAGCCTTCTGTATTAGGGAGTCTCATGGTTTTTCACAACTAGAGCTTACTAGCCTCAGATCCACCTTTTACAATTTTAATGAATGCAGACATAATTAAATGTGAATGGTAGAATTTAGGCATTAGCATTGCAAATGTGTTCAATAAAATTCTTCCAAATTTTATACTTGAACTTTTAAGAAAATACTAGGAGAAAAAAAGTTACAATTGTGTTTTCGGAGTTCTTTCTCTTCTGAGGAAAACTGAGTTAACTGGGCAAAGATGAATAAAAAGAAAGCAAAAACCAAACCTCCTCCCAGTCTGTACAATCTGGGAATGGATTTGAATAGTTCCTTACTTGGGTATAAAGTAATGCATACCAAGTCTTCCTTTAACATACAGAGCAGATGTAAGGCCACCGTACAGAGAGGACTTGCATGATGCTCAAAAGACAGGGAAACACTTAAAACAGAATTTTTTTCTCTTGTCTTTTTTTCTCTGTGTACCGAATTTGTACATCCAGCAAAAGATACATATAATGTCCTGCTAGGGACATAAGGTGCATGTCCCTGCTGAAAAATTTTAAACTCAGTAAGTTTTATAGAAGCATCATTTTTTTGGCTTCTACTTGTTACTAGAAAAAGCACAAAACAAATTAAATTGATCAAACTGTATTCCATCTTTATATATTCAAGAATATTTTCCCGTATGTTGCATTTATTTCATACATACATCCTCAAAAAAATTCTTCTAAGACAAAATTCTGCAAACACAACACAAACAACTCTAGAAGCAAAAAATACAATTCTGTGAAAAGTACTTCCAAAATAGGAGATGCAGAATTGGTTCCCATTCTTTGTCTTCATGAATATAACAGAAAAATCTCTACCTTTCTTGAATCCTAAACATCAGAATTAAAAATTTTCAGCCAAAAGTAGTATCATGATCACTAGATTATGCACTGCATTCAATAGAAAACATTTAACATCGTTTCATTTCCTATTTTAGTAGAATAGAGAAAATTCAGTATGTTATATAAGTGATTTAACACATAGTAACAGTATGCTAGCAGCTGTATGTTTATTAATGTTCTTGCCTTCCTGTCTCCAAAATGGTATTATCAGGATATACATTAATAAACATGATTAATGATTAAAATCATGATCTGTATTGTCAGAAATGGATTCATATTTATTCCAGATTTACTTACCTGTCTTGTCTTTGCTGACGTTTCAATAAAAGGAATTCCATAACTTCTTGCTAAGTCCTGAGCTTGTTTTGTGTCTACTGTTCTAGAAGGCAAATCACATTTATTTCCTACTAGGACCATAGGTACATCTTCAGAGTCTTTAACTCTTTTAATTTGTTCTCTAAGAAAGAAAAAAAGTTATGGCAGAAGTATTAGTAAACCCCACAATCATTCAGTGTCAGAAGTCGTAACTTTTGCCTTACAAAATTCTTCCTTGTGCCACAACTTTTATCTTATGAATACTTTTTATATGGTTCTGAATTTCTGCCTTATCGAATTTCCTTACTGGTTATTTTTCTTATTTTCTAGTTCCCTGTAGAGGCACAGTAAAACTGTAATAGGTTCACATGCATGTAGATCATGATTAGACAGAAAATACTGAACCTAACTTAAGATTGTACATAATTATATTTACTGAAATACGAAATACAGTGTTAATGTAACTTTCACATTTCAGTAACCACCCCTTATCCAAGGGGTACACATGGCCAGAACCTTCCATGGACTTTTTTTGTGGTATTGGAGATTGAACTCAGGACCCTGCACTTGCCAGGCAAGTGCTTGCCCCTCCTATGGACTCCTGATGTGGCAGATAGTACTAAACTCTCTATACACTGTTGTATCCTAGACATACAAACTGATTAAAAGTTTATGAATCAGACATAGTAACATATTAACAATAATTAATAAAACAACAACTGAATTTAACCTGTTGTAATAAAGGCTACTTAAAAGTCACTAACTGGTTATTTATGGATTTTTTTCCATTTAATATTTTCAGACTACAGTTGAGCCTAAGTGAAACTGTGGATAAGAGAACTACTGTACTTTCACAAAACGAAAGTGACAATGGAAAAACTCTTGTTTCTATATGGGCAACTCTGAAGTTGTTACACTGTTGATTATATTAAAAGCCATCTATTGTTGCAAATGGGGTGTGTGTAACAACACAGAAGGCTCTGGAGTTGAACAGGCCCAGTGTCAATCCAGCACCACTACTGCCAATGATACTATCTGGAACAAGTTACTTGGCTACCAATTCTCAGGAAACTCACTTGTAAAGTGGGAATGTTACCAATCTCACAGAGGTTACTTTAAAACTTAAATTAGATAATATATGCAATGCAATTAGGAAACAATAAATGAAAGCTAAAATTACTTCTCAATGCCATTTTATTATGTTTGACTTGAACCCACCTATAATGGTGAATATCTTCAAAAGATTTAGTATTATTTATGGCAAATACACAAAGAAAGCCCTCCCCAGTCCTCATGTACTGGTCCCTCATTGCACTGTACTCCTCTTGACCTGCTGTGTCGAGAATATCCAAGAGACAGGTTTCTCCATCAATTACTACTTGTTTCCTGTAGGAATCCTGAGAAAGGAGAAACACAGTCTGGATTATTATGTATAGTGCACCCTTTAAAAAGGTGTTTCATACAACAACAAAAAGACAACCCTACTCACAATGGGCAAAGAACTCACATATTTCTTCCAAGATACACAAATGGCCTACAAACACATAAAAAGATAGTTAAGGTCCTCACTCACAAGACTACACAAAGCAGAACTGTGAGACACTCCTTAGCACTTGTAAGGATGGCCACTGTTGCGAAAACAAAAAACAATCCCAGAAAATAACAAGTGTGGGTAAGAAGATGTGAGAAACTGAAATTGTTCAACAGCAGTGCTGTTGGGAATATAAAATGGTTCAGTTAAACTGGAGAACAGCTTGGCAGCTCCTTGAAAAGTTAATAGTAGAATGACAATGTTATTCACCAGTTCCATTCTAAGGTGCGTCACTGGTAATGAAAGCAGAGACTCGAGGTATTTGTACACCAGTGTCAATGACAGCATCTACATAGTCAAAACATAGAAACAACCTGTCTGTTAACAGACAGATGGTTATACAACCTTGCAATGGTTGCAGAACATTCTGAATGTACCTGATATCACTAACTTAAACATTCAAAATGGCTATAACGGTAAGTAAGCTCCTCCTACAAGAATGATTTTTAAAAACAGTCATACGGAGAATCAACAATACAATGTATACTAGCAACAAAAAATCTACCTGGAAGAAATTATTACCAAATAGAACACTTCTATAATTCTATTACATAGGATAATTTAAGTCCAAGAAAAGTCAATTTACAAATAACTGTCACCAATGTACTTTAATTATAGCCAAAAGAATACATACCAGAATCATCAGTAAGTGGGGTTCAAATGGGCTCACCCACTTGTGAAAAGCCTGGGAACAGTATCTAGCCACCATATGGGTACTTCAAAGGGCGCAACTGCTGACCTGCGAACCTGGAGAGCCTTCTTTGAAAAAGATGGAGGTAGAGGAGGGAAAAGGAGAGAAGGAAGAGAGAGGGTGGGGGGGAAGAGGGAGAGGACATGGAGACTCAAGACTATTCATCTGTAAGACTAATCAGAGGGCTGATGGTGCTTCTCAGTGGTAGAGTGCTTCCACAGAATGCCAGAGACATGGAGGGAGCTTAACAACTGGCACACATCACATACACACACGAAGTATGGCACTTCAGCAGAATCTTGAAATAAAAATCTGATGTTCCTCTGACTTTTGAGTGATACTTTTACTTAAAATTTCACATACTCTACAAAACAAGCCTCAAAACATAAGGAAAGGGGATAGTATCGTACAAAGCCATAGAATAAGAGGCAGAGCTGACAACAGGTATAAAGTATACATAAAGATACTATTTCTTATTGTTCTGCAAGACTTAACTACCCTTAGGACACAAGTTACTTAATGGACCTTTCTATCACTTGAGGGAGGGCCAAGTCATGAGTTCAGTAAAGTGCTTAAAAATGTTCACAAGGAGAACACCAAGGTATATGTATGGTATAACCCCAACCAAGTGTATACATAGTTTATAAACTATGTATGTTTATATTTAAAACCTGGTGGCAAATACAACAAAGGATTTTAATAGGCTGTCTTTGATGGAGATGATTATGGGGACCTATATCTTGCTTCTCTCAGGGTACCAATACCAGAAGATGCTGCAATCAATTTCTTTCTTTAGATTCCATTAAAAAATTTTTATGGGGCCAGCAGGTTAGCTCAGCAGACTAAGCGCCTGCTTTGTAAGTGCAGGAACCAGGGTTTAATCCCTGGTCCTGAAGCTTGCTCAGCCCGCCACTGAGTCTGGGCATGGTGGCACACACCTGCAATCCCAGTGCTGAGGAGGCTGAGACAGGAAGATCACTACAAGTATGAACTGTGTAGTGAGACCATGTTTCAAAGAAAAAGAAAACAAAAAACAGCAGTCAGGAAAAAAAGGATGGATACTTTCTAATGAAGCTTTTAAATAAACATCTGAACATTTGGTTGACAATTTTAACCTTCTTGCTGTGTCCTGAGGGCAGCTAAGTCCTACAGAACAACAAGAAATAGTATCTTTATGTGCACCTGATTTAACTACTTGAAAGAACTTGAAGGTTATAAACTGAAAACCAGAGTTTTGTTTTTTAAATGGTCAGTTTGTGAATGTGTGTGGAGGGGGACTGAACACCCAGGGCCTCCTCCATGCCAGGCAAGTGCTCCACGTGCAAAACTAGTATATTTGAAGAATAATGCAAAGGCAGAAATTGAGAGTAAAGTGTTTTATACTGAAGTTATTACCCAGGTGTGACTCAAATGATATAAAAGTGACCAAAAGTTTTATCTCACCTAGTGTTCAGTTCTTGTCTTTTATGTACCAATATGAACTAACGTTACCCTTGTAGCTCCTCAGTCTTCAAATCTCAAACTATCTACAACAGTGAAGTTAAACACCGTAGCTTCTGGAGCTCCACAACATAATAGGGAAAGTATGGCTATTGTGATTACTCACCATCTACCTTAATAAAGTTCTACTTAACAAAATCATCATTATTTCAAAGTATATATAATATGGAGTATTAATAACTCTAAATATATTTCATGTTTCTATGGTGAAAGCGCCACCAAAGGATCCAAAACTAGCAAAGCACTACTGTTTCTGTCATTCCTTCTACAGCTTAAGAAAACTGACAGCAAATTTGCTAGCCCTACACTATTATTTTAAAAAATTGGTTTTTTTGTTTTGTTTTGCAGCTCAGGCTGGTCTTGAACTCACAGTGATCCTCCTGCCTCAGCTTCCTGCATGCTGGGATGACAGGCATGCATCACCATTCCCAATCTATTCATACTGCTAGTGATTAGAAGTAACAGATTTAGGATAAAATTCAGTTACTAAAGTTAATCTTAAATAGAATTCTTATCCTTGGAAGCATAACGAATCACTGAGCTATAAAAAAAGGCAAAATACTTTGGTAAAAATTAAAGAACAAAACTGGCAAGTGACAAAATGTAATTGCCAAAGAACCAACAAGTTTGAAGATAGCAGAGAGATTCTGTTACAACATCAGGTTAGTTTTAAGTTAAAAACAAAAAAAAAGCTTAAAAAAAAAACACTTGTTTTTTTAGTGGTTTTAGTCTAGCAGCAGGCTTATTAGTAAACTATTCTTCAAAGGCCACATCTTGCTCACAGTTTTTGTTTGGCTTAAGAGCTAAAAACAGCTTTTATATGTTAAAGATTGTTAATAAATAAATAAATAAATAAAGATTGTAAATAAATAAATACCTCAGCCATTATGTTCCTTTACAGAAAAACTTGCCAACTAGGGTAACTTTTCACAAACTTCAGGGCTGGGGAAATAGCTCAGCATCATTAAGTGCCTGATGGTTCTGAGCTTGATCCCTGGTACCACAAAAAAAAAGGCAGGTGGGGGGATGACAAAAATTTCAAGTACCATTGACACACATTATTTATTACCTTTACACCTAAAAACAAATCCAAATCACTTTATGAAAGAACAGGGTATTTTTTTAAAAAAACACAAATTCCACAATGAAAGTAGTTGTTGAAGCAAAAAGGGTCAATATTTGACTGTTTTTCGAGCCAAATTCTTGTTATCTAGTGCAGGCTGGTCTTGGGCTCCTAAGTACTGGGATTCCAGGTGTGAGCTACCATGCCTGCCTATATTTTAGTAATATTGCCAGACTTTCAAATAATGTAAACTTTCATATCAAGCACACAGGTTACTAATATCCCTCCAGAGCTAGGAAAAAATAAAGTCACTTAATAAATGAAGGAAAGTTACTGCATGAATCTTCCTTCACTTGCAAAGTGCCACTGTGTTTGTCTCCTGACACAGAATGTACTTTTACAAATGACATGCACAAGAGATGTAAATGAAATTAAATATTTTTGGTAATACAGTAAATAGGCACAATCTGATTGGAAAACAATTACAGAATTTATCTAGAACATCAAGGCTTACAAGTTTTAACAAAATAATGCCACCTACGGTAAATAAGGAATTTAATGTGAAAATGTACTTAGATAGATATACTTGGAACTTCACCCTAAAATGTCTACAAAGAATAATTTTACATAGGCACTTAATACTGACACCCCACCTTCCACTATTTATTCACAAAACACCCTCGCTCCAAGCACCGCCATTATCACTTGCTCCCTTAACTGTCATACTGCTTGCCAAAGGGGTAGTGAACCTGCGGCACAGCAGCCACAGCAGGCCGCCGGGCATTACTGAACGTGCTGAAAGGTTCGCCTACTACCCTAGTGCATGCTATTCTATCTCAAATGCTTTGCTGCAATGATCGCTTCGGAGCACATAGTTCTGTATTTCTACACAGCAGCCAATTAATGTTTGTAAACAGGCCCTGAACTTTGCTAATAATCAGTATCTACCTGTTGAATAGGAATCCATTCCAAGTAGGTGGTAAGTGCAGACACAGGCACACATACAAATTTCTCTTACAATTCTAACACAAACACAATTTATCAGGTTTTTTAACTATCAAAGCCTCCAGAATATCTTGCACTAAATATATTTTAAATGAATTCTACATAATGTCCCTATTTTCAACGTATTCATCTGCAAAGGTAAAAGTTTTATATCTCTCAACAGTTTGTTTAAAAAATTTTCTTTAGGGTTGGTGAGATAGTTCAGTGGTCTAGGGACTGCAGTTTGATCCCCGGCACCACATGCTGTGCCAGCCCTACCACCGGGGTGAGCTGAGCCAGCTACACACATTAAAAACAAAAAATCTTTAAAATGTCTTATAAAAAAAGTATAAGTTTAAGATATTAATTCAATTAAGAATGAAATAAAATTTTAAATTACAAACTACTATGCACAATGTAATAGGTATGAAAACCACTATGTAAAAATATAACCAAAATAATACATAGAGATTTAAAAATATTTATAAGGAAGAGTTTAAGACTGGGGAGAAGAATGTTATATTAAGCTTGTGTCTTATAAGGGAAGAAAATGTGGCAAAAAGCTAAGATCTGAGACAAAGCTAGCTGATACACAAATAGTGCTCAATATATTACTTTTCCACATAGCATTAAGTGTATACCCTATTTTCATCTGTTTTTTACATTAACTTCTATGACTTTTAATGAAGTATTATATATCCTGCTTTACCATTTGCCTCTGAATGTTCTCCTAACAGCTTCTCAATGCTGTTTTCATGAACAGAAACTTAACTGCAGATAGATTAAAAAGAAATTTGGAAGCTCAGGCAAAATCATTACAGGTAAGATAAAACTCACTGACCAGTTTGTCATTTTGTATTATAATGAGTAATGACCAAATATTCAGCATGCTCATCTTTTAACTTGGTTTAACCAACTTAACTTGGTTTTCCAATCCAGGCAATAAGTCTGATTCAAGATATAAGGGGCTGGAGAGATGGCTCAGTGGAATAAGCGCTTCCCTGGCAAGCGCAAGGGCCAAGAATGATTCAAGATATAGTAGACAAAAACCCTAAACAAACTAAGGGAAGTAGCTTTTCGTAAATGGAACCATAATACATTTTGGGGAACAGTGCTGGGTATTGAGCCCAGGTGCACTCTTATCAATGAGCCACACCCCAGCTGCTTTTATTTCTTGAGAGGCAAGGTCTTGCTAAATTAAATTGCCCAAGCTAGCCTTGAAGTTATGATATTCCTGCTTCACCCTCCTGAAGAGCTGGGGTTATAGGCATGTGCCACCACACCTGGGTCTTAGTGCTATGAACAGTAATTACAACAGCCAACATTTACAGAGTTCTTATATGTCAGATACTGTGATACAAATATTACAAGCATTACATCACTTAATGTCCACCTTTAGACTGTTGATTCTATCAGATGCTCCTGTTAGTACAGTTAGGATTGCTAAATATTAGCTAACATATTATTGGTGTGGAGGGGTATTTTTGAAATTCTTTGCAGTTTTCTTAATGTGTTAAGTATTATAAGAACATCTATAGGAGGAAATAAGAAATTTACTCTTTTAATGCTCAAGTACTTTATGTTACTCTTACAAAAGATTATTTGAATCCATCATAGAAAGATGTGTTCCAAACTACTAGTTATTATTATTTTTTAATATATTTGGTATAGGATCTCACTACACAGCTGAGACTCGTTGTGACCCTCCTAATTTCAGCCTCCTCAGGGCTGGGATTACAGGCATGTGCCACCATGCCCGGTCTCAGTGGTTGGTTCAGTGCATCCAGGGTGGGGCCAGTGCAGTACCACTGCCAGGGATTGAACTCTGCTCCCTGTGCTTGCCTAAGTAGGCACTTAGTCTGCTGAGCTATCTTGCTGATCCACACACTACTGGTTATTAAGTCATCAAAGGTTAGTTCTCAAAGTCAGATAGAAATATGTGTTGTAGCCTAGTATGTTAAAATAAGAGGAAGACATGAGTAATTTGGTACATGTGAATAGGTTCATGAGTTCCTTGCCATCTACCTATCACATTCTTTGCTGTATCAGGAATAATTATTGAAAACCTAAGTGTCACCCGCTATGCTAAGGCATAATAGGTAAGGCAACCATAATATGAACATCTAGAGTCAGAAACATTCTTATACATCCAAAATTTGGATTTTTGGATCAGGGATATTCAAATAGTAGTTATCACAAACATTCCAAAATCCAGAAAACTCCAAAGTATCAAATACTTCCAATCTCAAACATTTCAGATAAAGGATACTCCATCTGTTTACAGAAACAGATATAAACAGACAATTGAAATAACACTATAAGCAGGACAAGGTATAATGACATCACACAAGAAGTCAACTTTGCTTGACTAAAGAAAGACAGAGGAGCACTATTCCAGGGAAGAAGGAGCAAAGAAAATATACAAAACAAGTGAAAAAGCAAGATGAATACATGGAATCAAGAAGTACAATAATAATTTAACCTGTGATATAATAGGTAAGTAGCAAGAAGTGAAAATGGACAGTCAAACAGAACCAGATTATAGAGTCAAGTAAGCCACCACTGTGGGGCTTTTAATGCCACCCTACACCAATAATCACTGAAAGGTTTTTAAGTATGAAGGGTGAAACTTACCATGCTCACCACTAGTGTGACTAAGACAAATTATGCAAAGGGATATGAAGTTCTGGTGCTCCTACGCACCACCGCATCACACCCACCCAAACCACCAGTAGCAGCATGAAGCATCACCTTCCATCTACACAGGCTTCAGCCCCAGCAGTATCAGGCCTCTCTGGTAAACTGCTACTTCTAATAACCCAAAATCTTCTCTGCGGTTCCTGAATCCCAGAAGGGTAATAGCTACTTCTTACTGCTACTGTGTCACCTCAGTATTCTCCTTTTGCTTTTCAGCCTTCTAACAAATTCTCCATGTTAAGTTCTATATTTTAAAATATCTACTGTGATTTGTTTCCTATACTGCATTTCTGGCTTCCACAAATGTTAAAACAGAAGAGAGGGAGGGGGAGGGAAGGAGGGACAGGCAGGCAGGTAGGTGGGCAATGCAGACTGAAGAGGTGTGTTATTAAACTACTAGGAGACAGGACAGAAAATGAACCAAGACAGCAATGGCAGTATGGATGGAGAACACTTAAGAGATCTGAGCAATACTGAAAAGATAGAACTGACAAAACTATACCCATAAACTACAACTAGGAATGCAAATGCCACCACAGACATACTGTTATCAGTTGAAAAGCTTTGGATAAACTCAAGAAAAATTTGAAAAACAGATTTTGAAGATAAACATGTTATAAACATAATGTATGACCTGTTGAAGTCATATGGTTCTCTCCTGAATATTACCATTTGATGTCCAGTTAAGAATACAAGCCTGGAAGAGCACAAATCAAATCTTAATAATTACAGATGCTAACATAATTTTCATGTTTTATATATCTCTCAAGTTATTCATATTTGGTCTTTATGTCCATTTCTTTAATCCAAGAGTATATCTGCATTACTCAATTTGAGGTTTTAAAACAGGAAAGTATAACATAATTAGTAGTATCTACCACTTTTGTGGCCTTTTCTCCCTCCAAAATTAACATTTTCGTTTCCTCCACTCACAAGATTAAATGCTGATTTCAAAGCACTAAAATACCACAGAGAATGAGAGTATTTCAGCCTGCTTTTAGGTAAACAGAATTCAATGCAATGTGCTGACACCAAGCTTCTCATACATAATGGACATTTTTCAGTGTCAATACATTTTGTATAGACATATCTAATTTATTTCATTCATTTTCTATTTGTAGACATGTAGATTATTTTCCCTTTTAAAGGTCACAATCAGTACTATAATAAAAATTCCTGTATATGCATTTTAATCAACTACTTGGTATAAATTTCTGAGAAGTTACCTCATCAAAGGACATGTAGTTTAAATTTTGATATGTATTTCCAAACTGACTTTAGAAATTTTCTAAGACTTTGCTGTGATTACAGCATAAAAAGTACGAATTTCTCCACAGCTGATCTTAATAAATGTGAAAGTACAAAATATTACTGGCTGAACCTGTATTATATTAATGAATTAAACATCTTTTATATGTTTATGGCATTTATTTATTTGGGGACAGGCTATTTTATTTTTACCTTGCTTCTCAATTCTATCTGAAAGTTCACTTTTTTCCTCATTCATATGTAAAATTATTTCCCACTAAGTGAACCAAGTTTTTCTTTGTCTTGTATCTTTGTTAAAGATATCTTCATTTCTTTCTTTTGGTGGAACCAGGGATTGTTTGAACTCAGGCCCTTGCGCTTGCCAGGGAAGTGCTTATTCTACTGAGCCATCTCCCTGGCCCCAATATTTTCATTTTTATGCAGCCAGATAGCTCAGTACTTTTATTGTCTAGGTTTTCTGTTTAAACACATTAATTTTGAGATAGGATATTGCTAAATTGTCATTAAACTTGTAATCCTCCTGCCTCAGTCTCTCAAGGTACTGGGATTACAGGCAAAACCATCATGGCATCCAGCTACCTGTCCTACTTGTCCTACTAATTCTTGAGGTAAGGAAACTTAATTCACTCAGTCTTTGCCAATAAAGGCAACAGTACAAGAACCAAGATTTAAGTTTGACATCATCACTGTGCGTGGTAATTCCAGCATTTGGGAGACTGAAGCAAAAGAGGACTGCTAGTTTGAAGAGCCTGGGCTACAATGTAAGTTCAAAGCCAGCTGCCATACACAGTGAGACCCTGTCTCAGAAAACAAAAATGAAACAAAAAAAGTGACGTAGCCATTTTTATTTCAGAGCATGCAGTTTCACATTAATACTTAAACATCACAGAATCAAGGTTTTTATGGTAAAAAGATAGTAAGAGTTAACGAACTTGTGATTTTTTTAATTACAAGCTAAGTTTTCCAGTTCTGTGCTGAAGAGACCTGAAACAACAATATTCCAGTAGCAAAAAACACACCTTACATCCAGGTTCTGATTTCTCTACTATCTCTTTTAAAAAGGAAGTAGGGCTTCTTGAGTAAATGGGTGAATGCACGGTGGGAATAGGGAAAAAACAGGTGAACCTGGAACCACTGTGCCAGAGAAGGGAGAGCTAAACACTGATGAGGACAGGTGAGAAGGAAACAGAGGCAAGCTTGAGAAGGATCTCACTGGCCAAGCAAATCTGAGCATCAAAATCAGTAACTGCAATAATGAACTTCAACATATTGAATAAACAGTTCATGAGTCTGTGCTCATACAAACAAATACAAACAACGAACTTCTGTAAAGGATGAGATAGTGTAAACAGTTTATGGCTTTGGTCTCTGCTGTGACTTAACTCACTTGCTATGATGCAAAAGTAGCCTTTGACCAAATGTAAACTCATAAGCATGATTATACTCCAATAAAACTGTAATGAAAGAGGACAGCAGGCAGGATAATAATCTGTCTCCAAAGATAGAAGTTTAGAGATAAAAGATCTTAAAAAGTATAACTTATTCTCAAAACAGCTCAAGAAAAATAAGAGTATGTATTCACGTGTGTATATAAATTTACACAGCCAGATAGATACATGCCTATATAGATCTAGAGAAAGCCAATAAGGCAGATATTAACTAGGAAATCTAGTTTAAGTTATTCATTGTACTATTTTCCTATTTTTCAACCTTAGGCCTAAAGAACATAATTGAAAAAGCTCTCTGATATTTGCTATGTCTCTCTTTAATCCTCTCAAATACTTTATCTTTACTATTCATTTCTACTAATTTTTATGTTAAGATTAAAATAATGTACATTTCATAATCCTAGGGACTATATGACACTAAAGGTGAGACATGAAGATATTCAATGCTCTTTTAAAGTATGAAGCTTTGGGTCACTTCTTAATATACTATTCTTTAAAATGTATCTAAGACCTAAAACCTTCATGAAGGTGGAGATCTGTCCCTCCTTTCCTCAATACATCTCCAGGAATCATAAAGAGACAAGCTATGAAGTGAGCACCGAATAACGTAATTCAGAATATTTTCTGAATTATGGAGTTAGCTGCATTGTTAAAAGCAGGCCCTTAGGAAGTGCCAAATCATAAAAAAAAATTTTTTCTAAGTTTTTTGAGACAAAGTATTACTGTGTAGTCAGTCCAGGCTGGTCTTAAACTCACTGTGTAGCCCAGGCTGGGCTCAAACTCAAAGCGATCCTCCTGCCTCAGCCTCCTGAATGTCACTAGAATTACAGGTATGTGCTACCACACCTTGCCACAGAAAAAATATTTTAACCTTTGACTTATTTCTACTATCAACTTCTGCTTATACATTTCTAAAGCTTTTTGTTTACAAAATTCTAAAGTTAAAATATTCCCAATAAATTTTAACAATGAAGCCTAAGTATCAACTACTTATTCTTAATTGACCTGTATATAGCACCTGGATTTTGGAATTTCCAAAAAAGCAGATGCTTCATGGCTAATCCATAAGCCTAGAAAAATCTGCAGAATGTGCACCTTCATCAGTTCCTAACAACACTATGACATCCTGCAAGGCTTACATTTTAACTTAGCTCTGGAAGGTATGCAGAGAAATTTAGGGACACCACAGTTTTTGATCTTTCTGACAAAATAAGGCCAATCAATGTTACCAACAGAAACACCCTATGTTCTAGGCACGACCATTTCCTTTCTTAAATCTACTTCTTTAATGAGAAAGGCCTAACTAGTTCATACAATAATCTTTGTAGCAATAACTGAGTAAAATCACTACTTGAATTTTTTTTTAAAATTATCTAAGACTTTGAAATAAAGATATATTTGCAAACTACAGGTTACCACCATAGGTCACCACAGAACAACTATCCAAATCTAGGATTTCATTGTTATGTTTCATAAAGCGAACAAGTCACCAGCAGAGGGCACTCACAAAGGGTGGAAGAGCTGGCCACAGTCTGGGAGAGAAATACACTTACACAACTGCTATATCTTACTTTAAAAACACAATGTTTTAATACAACAGAGACAAAGCTAACATAATATATATTAGCTTTATAAAAAGTAAAGCTTAAGCCCACATTATGTTTGGAAAGTAATATAAAATTTACTTTAAAAGCACAGATTTGACAACTTAAGAGCTATTAAAGCTACACGTCACACATACCCGGTTGCACTCTCAGCACCACCAACACTTTGACTTGGGTACCACTATGGCATGGTAGCTGCCCTTCACACCCTGAACAAGGTGGGAAGTCCAAATGCACTTCTACTCCATAGATGCTACCAGCGGCCCTCCCTCTCACCAAGCTGTGATAACCAAAATATCCCCAGATACTAAACCATTTTCCCTACGGGGAAGAAGCACCAGCTCATGCCTCACTGATAAATATTGATTTAAAAATCACACAAATAACAGCGTATAAGATAAATCGGCTTTTCTTATACTGCTCTTCTATTATGGTTTAATATTACACTTTCACAGTATAATCTAAAAACTTTATTCTGCAAATAAAATGAATTGTACATTAACATGAAAACACAAAGTAGAAAATGTGATAAGCTTTAGTTAAATACCACCTAGGCCTACACACTAATGAAACAAATGAATCCAATTATGAATTCACTTTTCTTTATTAAATAACTGTTTCATCAAAAGGTGTAATATAGTACTTGAACTGAATTATGAAGACCACCTTAACAAAAGTATACAGATTTCAAGAGAATCAGAAAACTGATTCTTGCTGTATTTTTATGAGCATTTTTTTATGTGTGATGCTCAATATATATTTGCTAATTACTCACTTAATCTCTACAACTTCCTATAGTTTTTTAAGGTAATTGTTTTCTTATACTAAGTTCTCCCTGGGAAAATTGATTTTAAGGACTATGTCTTCATAACATGGTATCTCTATAATATAAAAACATATTTCTAGCCAACTTGCTATGAGTTTGTAAGAGTCTTACATCACTAACAAGTTATGTCATTACTTTTTGAAACACTTTAGTGGGCTTCATCAAAGATTAAAACAAAATCTTCAGAAGTCTGAGTAAACTGACACAAGCATATCACTGATTCTATACATGCTCCATTTGATACAACAAATTATTGTTTTGTTTCTTTTTTTTTTCATTTTTTTGAAATTGGATCTACTTTGTAGTCCATGCTGGCCTAGAACTCACAGTGATCCTCCTGCCTCAACCTCCTGAATGCTGAGACTGGAGGAACACTACCACGCCTGGCTGTGCCTAAATCTCTACTGTATCTGGCATTATGCTGCCATCAGTAGGCCCAATTCAAATTTCAGTATATTAATAAATCTTAATTATTGTTTACATTAGTATTTTCTTAGCATAAACCCTAAATCACTAGAAAATAGGTATTAACTTGGTTTAAACTTCTACAGCCTTCTTTCTACAGAAAGACAGGATCCCACTGTGCAGTCCCGGTAGGCCTTTAGGTCATCAGGCTCCTCCCCTACCTTCCAACTCCTAGGGTCACAAGTGTAGGGCATCATGAGAAACTATCCATTTCATTTTAATGTAGGAAAAATGATGAGAATTCCAAATGTGAAATGACTATGGCCATTCAATTTTTTCTCTCTGATCACATTATTTGACAATGAGAACCTCACAGTAGCAGTGAATTTTCACAATAACAGTGTTGTCATGTTTAATCCATCAAATCTATTAAACTTAAATCATCTTGCCTTTCTTTTAGCTGAACAATACCATGAACTGAAGGTGTCATTTTCCTCGGACTCACTATAAGTTGGGGTTAAATGATAATTTCAGAAGCTTGTCCCCAGAAGGCCAAACTAGATGGGAATGTCAGTCTCAAAACTGACAGGCAAATAGTGCTTCCCAGATTCAAGTGTGTATTTGCAGAAATCATAATCACAATTATGAGTTTAAGTTTACAAACATTTTCTACTCTCCCCATGAACTACCTATTGGCTTTATTTATTCAGGATTTATATTGCATTTTAACAGCTTCGAGCAGGAAGGTTCCTAACATATTTTACCACATTCATGCATTTATGACCTCATATTACATATATTCATACAGTACTCATGACCTCTGATAAGAAACAGAACATAATGGAATTTCTCAGATTTTCAAGGAAGATGAAGGGCTATTCTATTGAACTCATCTTCCAAATCCCAAGAAAAGAACATGCTTAATCTGCATTCTATTAAAAGTTCTCTTTACACTTGATTTAAATGGTAAGCATATGCCAAATATGCTTGATTTGGAATATCTTTCTTCCTCAAAGAAAAAACCAAATCTGTAGTACAGCACGTTATTATCTCAATTAAATTTGGTATATAGACTCTTAAACAGGAGGCTGGCTTTTTACTAGATTGTCCTTTTACTAATGTAAATTCTTGCCTGTTTAAATCAAAAATTTCCAAAAAAGCATTATTTCTCCATTCTTGGTACTTCTCAAAATTCCTGCTATTTTGAGGTATAATACCTGATGGTAATATAGCCAATCCATGAAGTTCTAAGGTGCATAAACATTCTCCCAAGGCCATTCATCATGCCTCAGAATCAACTCAGGGCAAAGTGTTTCTTCCAAACTTACACAACACAGATCTGAACTGGGAATTTTGACTTGCTCTAGATTCCACAGCTTGGGACTTAAGAGAAAAATCTGAGAAATTCTTCAAGACAGGTTTTTGAAACTGGTACATTAAAATAAAAGTAAAAGTTAAGGATTAGTTTAGCAGAGTAAAGATGCCTAAAAAATAATGTAAGAATATAAGGGTATTTCACAGAAAAGAAGATGTATTTATTTCTACCCTGACAATAAATTTAACATGAACATCTGGATTATTCATAAAACATGCTAATAATTACCGTCCAAAAATGAGCTAACAAGACAATTAATGAATTTCTTGCAGTTCTTGGGATTAAATAAATCCTTATCAGCTTGGGATAATTTGAGACAAGTGTTGCCAAATGCAGAATGAAATATACCTGACTTAGCAAGATCTCTTGCAGGACTTTACTGTACCAATTTGCTACTGGTCATGAAACTAACACTCTGAAAATAATACAGCTTACTCATTAAAATGTGTTTAAAAGAAAGAATGTATTTTCTTGAGTAAATTAAGAAAGGGTCATACAATAAGGGTAAGGATTAATTGTAGTACTTTTATATAGTCACATCTTTAGCAAAGAATGAGGTATTAAAAATGCATCAGGTAACTGCAGGTTCTCCATTACTTTCAAGTTGAAGAGAAATACTAATTAAGTTTAAACAGTGACTATCATTAAATGATTATACTTTACTGGTTCATTCAATCTAACTTCTACACGTGACATCAAAATTCAAAGAAACTATATACAAATGAAAGCTACAGTCAAAGGAATGATTTTTAGGTACAAATACCATGAAAATGAGCATTTTCTCCCCTCCCAAAACCTCCGAACACACTTCCAAACCAAATATACACACAGATCATTAAGAGTGAGCCTCACAGACCTTTGCACTCTTCTGAAAGAAGGCTCCCATATCTTTGGCTACATTAACTTCAGTTAGTCTTAAAACCCGAGCACATTGTGATAACTCAGTAACTTCCCCAAGGAATTACTCAGTAAAAAGAACTCAAGAAAGTGATCAGAGAAAGCTTTTCTGACACCAAAGCAGGGTCCTGCACAAGTAAAATGTGTATGAAAACAAGAGTTACCTCTATCGTGGGGTCATACTCGTCCACAAAGTGGTTCTGAATTAGCTGTATCGTCAAGGCACTCTTGCCTACGCCACCAGCTCCAACTACCACAAGTTTATATTCAGTCATTTTCAGCAGGCCTTATAACAGAAATAATGAAAATGTTACTACATTAGGACATGTATCACACATGAGGTTCATCAAATACTCTTATTAATGCCTTTTAATACAAATTCCCCTTTATTTGGAAAATTGTAAGGTACGCTAAAATTCAATGATGAAAACTTCAGTTAACTAGAGATATGTACTATAATGAACTATACTTCGTTTACGAACTCCCTCATCAATATTTAAGAAAAATACACTGCTCTATCTACTAGCTTTGTGCAACAACTAATGGCTCTCACAGGGACACACTGTGACTTCCCTCGGTATAGGAGTCTCCCACCGTGCTCTATACCCTACAGACACACCCACACAACTTGCTGACAGCTATGACCACTCCTACCCTTGCAGTATCCCTAGGTGATTCTAGCTTCTAAGAATTAGCAGTAAATGTTCTAAAAGTATCTTTTTTGGAGCTATGGAAATTTTTTCATTTTTCTCTGAGACAGGGTCTCGCTATGTATTCAGGCAGGCGAATATAGCTCCAAGAAGGCCTTAAATATGCAGCAATCTTTTTCTGAACTTTCTAAGTGCTGGAATTATAGGCTTGTGCCACCATGCCTGACTGGAAAACTTTTTAAAAACATCATCATAGTTCTGGATAGGTAGCAAGAATTACATGAGGTTTCTAGGATCAAAGTTAGATTGCCTCAAAGAGAAATAAAATGCCTCCTGAGAAAAACAAGGTAAAAACTCAGAAAATTGAGAATTTTAGACAAACTACTCACTATAAATGATATGGTCATCAGTCATAATACATACTCATACATTAGTGCTGCTAAACAGCAGTTTGTACAAGGAAAACAAAATTTACAGATGAGTACTATTTTTAGTATGAGAAAAATCTGAAGATAAAAGTGTGCATTTCTGACTAATCCATCTTACTTCTGGTGCCTCATTTCTCAACAGGTGCAATAAATACAACTTGTATAGTTGACAATCACAAGATACAGAAGAACATCTGATAGTTTTTAGCCAGCTACTTAAAACTTCCTAAAAATAAATACCTTTAATTTTATTCCTTTTTCCCATGTAACATATAATTACAAATAAAGAGAAATGCAGGAAAAATGACACACCCACTCATGTGGAATAAGTAGTTTCAGACCCAAACACACAAAGCAACCTATTTATTGAAGACCGAGAATTACCCAAATAGGCACCGAGAGGAGAGTAAAGATAACCTGTCCCAGTGCACTAGCCTCACCTCATTTCTGAGCTTCCTCAGAAACAGAACTACAGGCTGGAAAGCTATTGCCTCACAGACCTGCAGGGCCGCTTTGCACCCTATCAGCCCTGTCCACCCTCACTGTTGTTGTTCTAGGGCTGCAATGAGGCCCACTGCATAGGTATCTTAACCTGTTGGGTATGTTTTATCCCAAATACAGGCCACAGCAAATAGAGATAAGGAGAATGGAGAGATGAAAAGATGTTCTTTAGTTCCCTGCAGGCATTATTTCCCCTCCTCACCCCTCCAAAGAAAAGCTTGCAAAGTTGTAACAGCAATTAAGGAACCTCTTTTGGAGTTCTGAAAGGTAAAAATTGTTTTCAGAATAATATTAAGATGTTCTTAAGCCTTTTCGCTATCCTTTCGCAACTGTCTAGTAGAGTTATTCAGACTGTGTGATCATAATAGATTGAATGCAGATGCAGATATGACAATGCAGATGTCTCCTATTAAAGCACATAATTAAATAGATTTGTTAAAAGTGTGAAACAATGCCACCCTTCTCACTAATTTTTGGTTTCCTTTTGGAAAAGTTACTTTTCATTAAAAAATGTATTCACACTATCAAATAACAGGCTTATTATTTCTACTTCTAAATGAATGCAGTTTTAAAGTTCTTTTTTCTAATATGGTAAGTATTGCTAAGACCTCCCCAAACAAATCAAACCTTTTTGATAAGACCTCCCAAACAAATCAAACATTTTTGAGACATTCAGTAATTTTTAAGAATGTAAAGGTTTGCTGTGGACAAATACTGTACTGGAGTTGAGTTGTACATGCAAGTGTAATCAGAGATGCATACCTTCTGGTCTACTTATTTATGCAACGTTTGTTGCTGGGGGGAAATAATTCTTGCATCAGGGTTTCAAAACCATGTAATATTTAAATCCATTAGAAGGAACTGGGTTCTATAGGAATCTTACTGAAGGAAGACTACAGATCCAGAAAGGGTTACCCTCACCAACAGTTAGGAAAGGTAGTAAGGGGTACAACTGGGACTAGAACATAACAATTATGTTTAAGGTGGCGGGGAAATTCACTTGTGTTATAAACCTGAGTTACCGTTTATCACCCCTTTATGTCAAATACTTTTGTGGATGGCTACGGTTAAAGTAAACACACCAGTATGAAGCATATCTGATCTCTACACTCTATTACATGCAAGAGTCAGCATTTCAGGCCTTCATCACTTAAAAGTGACCCCATTCTTCGGGTTAATTCTGAGACGACTATTATAAACAGACATTTTTTCTTTATGATTTTTAGATGATTTTCCATGACAAACATAACATATACATCGTATGACAATTAGAAAACGCCTTTGTGTTTTTTAATCCCTTGTTTTCTGGTACATCGGCTTAGAAAGACAGGCTTAGGACTTGGCCTGGAATATACACAGGTCTAAGCGCATTTATTTCATATAGTTAGTAGTCTGGTGGCTACAATTGACTCCTTTTTAAAGTCAATTTAAAAACATCAGGTGAGTACTGTTTTAGGATAGGGTACAAAACTATAAGGACGAACGTAATATAGAAGAGATGGAGGAAAGGACCAGAAAAGGCAAAACTTCAGACCATTATAACTATTGCTGTCTGCATTGACTATCGGGGGGGGGGGGGGGGGGGGGGTGGGGGGAAGCCCTGCCTTTGCTCTTTGGGTTTTTTAACTTGACAAAACAAAACAGACCTTCTGGGATTAACTTTTTCCTTTTCACTGCAGGTCACAGGCTTTACGTGCAGGGTGTTGGCCACCTGTTCTTCCACCACCATCTCTACCTCCACCTCCTCCTTTGTGGCCACAGCAATGTCACAGCTCACACAGGGGGGGAGGGGAGACGTCAGGACCTCGGCGGCAGATGCATCTTCACCCCCAAACGCAATAACCTCCAACTGGGGGTCTCAGGGCGCGCTCGGATGCCTTCCCCCGATCGCCCTCGCGTCCGACCCACGCTGTCCCCTCCGCCCTGGGCAGGACCACGGTCCGCCCGGCCTGCGCTCGGGGGAGAAGTTTCCACCCGCTCCCAGGGATGCTGGATGCGGCGGCGAAGGCAGCGGCCGGGGGCCGGACGCAGGGCGGGCGCGGAGGTGCGGGAGCCGCGACGCGGAGGCCAGGGCGCCGCGGGGGAGGGGAGCGCAGCGCGGCCACCCCCCACAGCCCGGCCGGCCGCGGCCCTCGGGAGGAGGAAGGAAGGGGCTCCCCGTCCAGGAAGCGGCACGGCGCGGCCGCCCAGCCTCGCCCGCCCCGCGCCGCCGTGTCCCGCGTCGCCCCCCGCGGGCTCCCCGGCCCGGCCCGGCCGCCCGGCCCGGCCCTCGCTCGCCGCCCCTCCCAGGACCCCCGTTTCATTCACTCGCCGCCAGCCCCACCCCGCGCCGGCGAGCAGGGTCGCGACGGCCACCGGGGCCCAGGAGGGGCGGTCTGCGCCCTACCTCACTCCGCACCTGGGAGCCGCCTAGTCTCTGGCCCCCGCCGTCGCCCTCAGTGCCCGCGCCGCGCTCGCTCCCGGTCCGAAATGGCGGGGGCCGGGAGGACTGGCCGAGAAGCCGCCGCCGCCGCCACCACCACCGCTGCCGCCCCTGCCACCGTCGCTGCTGCCTCCGCCGCCGCGGCCGACGCCTAGGGAAATCGAGCTCCGAGCGCACTGATGGGTTCGGGGCCGGACGGCCTGACGAGGGCAGAGCGAGCGATGCGCTCGGCGCTCGGCTCCTCTCCAGGCGGCGGAGGGCGGTGCGGGAAGAGGGCGGGGAGGGCGGCTCTGCGGGCGCCGCGGCGGAGGGGGAGGAGGAGACAGGGGGGGAGGACGGGGAGGAGCCGCGGCGCGGGCGGGCTCGGAGGAAGGGGCGGCCCGGGCGGCGGAGCCTGGGAGCCGGCGGCGCTCGGCCGGAGGAGGGGCTGCGGCCGCCGCGGACCTCGGCCCCGCGCCCCCGGGCGAGTGCGGGGAAGCGAGCCGTCGCCGGGCGAGCAGAGGCGGTGGCGGCGGCTTCAGGGAGGGACCCGGCGGGCGGTTTTCCAGCCCGGGGCTTCTCGATGGCCGCCTGATTATCACCCGCCGGGACCTGCAGGCTGGGAATCTTAAGTGCCAGGCCCCAGGGCCATGAGCCCTATCTTAGCTGTGTTTTAAAAAATATTTTTATTTTTTGGAGGGGTGCACCTTTTTATTTTATTTTTCTGGGTGTTTTGAAGCAATCACACAGGGTCTTTCCAAAGAGGGACCTCACACGGCCTCATCACCCAGGCAAGCACAAGCAGGAGGCAAACTATTTTTAAGTGAAAGAAGCGACCTTGACGGTACTGAGCTGAGGAGAGTCATTTAAACATTAATTAGAAGTCTGAGATTAATCAGTTAACGTTCAAGGAGCTAAGACATTAAACAATGGGGCCATTAGACCTGCTGGCTTGCGCAGCGTCTGCATGGATTAACTACCTACAAAGGTCGACTGGGAGAGGTTTAGGACTTGAAGCTTGGTGACCCAGGCCTGACCATCTGGGTCTCTCCTTGCAGCTCTGCCCTTCTGGTCCAGTCTTAGGTCACCAATAATAGTCATTTTCAATCCCAGCTGTGATGTCTGCTAAGCAAAGGTTTTACATTATGTGGGCCGCGAGTCTTCCAGCCTCCCTCCCCAGGCACCGGGTGGGAGGCATGAGACAAGTGGAACACGAAAGGGAAAAGAGTGTGCCTACTCTATGTCAAGTAGTTGCCAAATGTTTGCACATATCCTTTTATTTAATTATCACAACAACCCCATGAGTTAGAATAATTTTCATGATTCTACAGATGAAGAATTTAGAGAGCTTTAGCAACGGGCCCGTTCATACAACTGAAAGGTGAAAAGCCTGCACTGTGTTCTTGTGCTCCAGCTCCATCGTGACCTCCATCCCACTTAACCTAAAAGCAAAATTCTGAAAATCCTTCATGGCCTTAGATGACACAATGGCCTCCTAATGTCCCCGAGCTGTTATTCTTTTTTTTTTTTTTTTTTTGGGCGGTACCAGAGATGGAGTTGTTATTTTTCTGTTGTCTGTTTGTCACTTCCACAAACACACTGGTTCTTGGCTATTCCAAGCTATTAGTTGAAAATGGCCAGTAGCCTTCTTGCTCTGGCTCCACACACTTGCTGCCTCTGTATGGCACGAAGTATGCACAGAGCCCTCTCTGTCACCAGTTCAAATCTTTTCAAGATTCTGACCTCGCTCAGAGGTCATCTTTGATGCTGCAACTCTTCTCACGCCCCCCAAATGCTATCTCCCCTGCTTTATTTTTCTCTAGAGCACTCGCCATCTTCTCATGTTTATGTTCTGTTCTTGTCTTTCTCCCATTTGAAGGTAAGCTTTGCCAGGGTGCATTTTTTTTGTTGTTGTTGCTGTTCATTTTGTTTAATGGGTAAATGGTCAGTGCTAACCTCTGTGGTACAAAGAAGGCATTCAGTAAAGATTTGTGGGATGTTGAGTGACTGTGTGTGCCCCTTTGAAGCCTGTGGACATTAAATTCTCACTGAGAGTGCTTTAAGACTCTGTCAGTCTCTGTCTTTATTACCTTATAAAATCGACTTTAAACTCAGGTGACCCACTGGTTAACTGTGTGTGTGTGTGTTTTGCTGTCATTAGAACCCAGAACCTTGTGTACAGGAGACAAATGCTCTATCTGTAAGCTACATCTTTAACTCAATAAACCACATCTTACAGCATCTAGCAAAGACTCTGGTACATAATAGACACAATTTTTGTCAAATGAATTTGCACTTGGTTTTACGCTGCTTTGTGGTATCCCCAAGTCACAGATGTGTTTTGTGTGACTTCAAGTACGTGATGATAAGGTCCTTTCTTTGGCAGCTATAAGTACACTGTGCTTCTTGTACCTGCTAGCCCATAAAGCTTGAGAAGACTACAATAAAGAGGAGGGAAAGCTTTGAATAGCACTTTTATGCTGATTATAAACATTTGGGCATTGTAGAAACCCAGCCCATCCTTACTGCCTCAGATGTGTCTAGGCTCAGGATTCCCAAGTGAGCCTGCGTCACGCGTGTCCTGCTCAGCCCACATGCCAGTCTCACCTGATGCTTTGTCTTTCTTCTCAGTCCCACAGCAACTTGTACAAGCGATAGGTCAGGCCCTTCCTCCGCTAGGGCCTGCGTTCATTCCCAGGAGCAGCAGTCTCACACCAGAACATTTCCTCTCGTTAATGGACAGCTGAAAGCAGAGTTTCAAGGGGGTCGTGCCTGAATCAACTGCCATGTATCCAAAAAGGCAGGTTTCTAGGCCTCATCCAGGTGGTCCATTCACCTATAATGTTTGGTTTTGTTTGTTTGTGGCCAGTGCTAGAGGGTGAATCCAGGGACTTCATGTTAACTAAAGCCTTTAAAAATATATATATTTTTTGTTTTGTTTTGTTTTGAAACAGGATTTTAGGACTGGTGAGATAGCTCAGCAGAATAAAGCACCTGCTTAGGCAAGCACAGAGACTGTGGTTTGATCCCCAGCACCACATGCTGTGCTGGCCAGGGCCCCAGAATGGGGTGAGCCTGCTATAGTCTGGGCATAGCGGTGTATGCCTGTAATCCCAGTGCTGGGGAAGTACCACCTGAAAACAGGAGGATCACCACAAGTCCAAGCTGCGTAGTGAGACCCTGGAACAACCAAATACATACATACAAATAAATAAATAAACAAATCAGGGTCTTGATAAGTTGCCTAAACTGATCTTAAACTTACAACATGCCTGTCTCAGCTTACCAAATTGCTAAGATTACAAGCATTATCCCATACCTGACAGAAACCTACATTTAAAAAAAAATATTTTTAAACAAATTGCAGTGCTATATCAGCAATTAGACATCTGAACATTGATAAACTCTCCTTGGCCCTCCCCTTCCAAGTTCTACCCCCAGGCTAGTGCAGTGCAGAAATCACAATGGGAAAGGTGGAGGGAAGCAGTGAAACTACAAATGGGACTCCAGCTGCTGGAAGGTATAACTGACCCTTCTACTGTGAAACTCTTCTCTGAAGGCTGCTTTGTGCGCATGCCCAGAACATTTTGCTCTGCTTTATAATAGGCCATACTGACCCTTCTTTCATGAGATGCTCTTTTAGAGATAGAATCAAAGTCAGACCAACAAGAATTCTCTGTGTTCCTTGGGCTCTTCTTATAAGGTATAAAATGCCGGGGGGACACTCAGAGCACTGGAAATGCTGGAGTTACTGTAAGGAAATACAGATACCTTGGAAAACTACATCATTGACCAGAGGCCTGCTGTCCGATGTAGCAATCAACAGGACTTGTGACATAGCTGCGGTTTCTGACACTTCACTTAGCCTTTCCTTAGCAAGCTCCTGTTGGCGGAGCTGGTACTTCTGTTCTTGAATCAGCACCTCTTGGCTTCTTTTTTACATGTAATCTTATCTCCCGCTGCTATCCGTGCTTCCACTGTCTGCTGTCTGTAATTTATAGTCAGAACTCTGCAAGGGAGAGGATCTGACTGTATCTGTCATCCACTGTTCCATAAGAAGGGACTTTGTGAGACGCCTTCTGGGGAAGGGTGCTGGCTTTCTTTTATGGTTGGCAAAAATACCATTGCCTTTGTTTGCGTCCCAGTCAGGAGTCTGGACAATTGTGGTCCAAGAAACAAGACAGAGGACAGGGAATTTAAGCAATAGGAGCCACCCATGGAAGACTTTGTGGACCTTACTGAGGTAAGGTACAATTTGTTCAAGGGGAAATTGGCACCCATGTGTAGGTCCTATCTAATTCACTTTTCCAGATATTATCCCCTGGGTACACTAATTTTATACTTTGTTTTCCTTTTTTTCTTATCTGTTTTCCACCACTAAATTTTAAATTCATGATGTGGAATCCCATACTTCTTAGCATAAATAAGTCCTCTAAATATTCATTTAACTGAACAGAATTACCACAAAACATCAGTCCTGTCTCTTTACAGTCATTGTGCCAATTTCCTGGACATCTCTAAATAAATGTTCTGTCATTGCAAATGCTTCTCCAAAACCCAGTTCCCCCAGACAAATGCTCTGTCTCCCCAGGGCTTCCAGTTTTGCCTCACTGACACTATGGGGTTTCAAAACATTTAGATTTGAAAATTTAAGTGAATTCCAATCTCACTCTTTCTCTGTTATGACTTGGGTTATCCTTAATGTAGTCATTTTTCAGAGGTGGGGCTTCTGAGAATGACTGCATCATGAAGCCTCTGGCCTCCACAACATCCACTGATGGTTTTATTGCCCGATGGACTATTGATTGAGAGATGGAAGAAACTCACAGGTAAAGCCTACTTTGAAGAAGCAAGTCACTGAAGGTGTGTCCTGGAACAGCTTGTCTTCTTTCCTGTGGCTGTCTCCTCCTTCTTACTCTTGCTCCTTCTCCTCCTCACCCCCACTCCAGCATCTTTGCTCCACCCTAACTTTTCACCACAGACCTTAAAAACAGCAGAACCCACCCTAACTTTTCACCACAGACCTTAAAAACAGCGGAACCGGCCAATCACGAAATGAAACTGTGAACCCAAATAAATCTTTTTTTCCTTTACGTTAATTTTCTTAGATATTTTGGCCCAGTTCAGAAAAGCTAACATGCCACTCAGGTTGGTCACAGCACCTTTCATCATACTTTCAAAGAGCTTTCTCCTGTCTGCCCCTTCTCCATTCCTTCCTTGCTTCACAGCCACATTTTTGACATAGCTCCCTTTCTCACTTCTCTCCTTTTCCTCTTTCTTTTCAATCCAGCCCATATGCTGTTGCTAAATATTCCTTGTCCAACTCTCTCATCACCATCCAACATTTGCCCTACACCTGTTCCATACAGGCTGCACACATACAGGGTGTATATGTTACAAAGTGAATATGCACTAACTACCTCGTGGATACCTAGAGATGATAAATTCCTAGAAATTGCACAGTGAAGTGACTGCTGATCTCAGCTCCACCTTCACTAATAGTTAATCTTGCACACAAATTTTTTGTTTTTTATTTTGTTTGTACTTTAGTGAAGAACAAATAGCAATGAGACAGTTTCAAGTCAAATTAGTAGAACAGATTCAATAATTAATACATTGCATACTTTTTTGTAATGTTTTTTTGTTGTACAAGGTGCATACATGATATTCTGTTTACAAACACTATTAGAGAAGGTGCCTCTATTCAATGAATTAAGAGAATGTAGCTGTATACCTATCTTTTTTTTAAAAGCTGAATTGTAGTACAGTTTCAATAATTAATACTTCACATTGTTATCTTCCTAATGGCTATCCATAGAATGAGAAGCAGACAGGATATCCTGTCCAAACACTGTTAGTGCAAATCTTCCTTCTCATAGAATTACACAAAAGTACTGCATATTTAACTATACTGTTTATACAACAGTGTTATACAAACACAGAATGGTCCTTCCTTTGTATCCCCCTTTTTTTTTTGTTTAGTCCTGTCAGAGATGGGTATTCTATTATCATTCAATTATTATAGGTGCTTGAATTCAGCAAAACAATCCAACACAGTCCAGCAGTTCACAATAGTAGCGGGTTGCCCAAAGAAGTTGTTGACTAGAGCCATTTACAGCTCAGCATATTATTATGGCTTTATTTTGTATACCTCGTTTTTATACTTTTCTGCTGGATGGTTAAGACCGAGATAAAGCAAGACCTATATAACAAGAAATGTAACTTTTGTATCTGATGAGGTCAGTCGAGTCCCCTCAGGGTTTATCCTATAACCCTGTACCTCACTTTGCATGTCCTTTGTCAGTCATGGCCGTTGCTTGACTAGTTTGCTCTCTACTAATACTTAATCTTGCACACAAATTTTTAATAATTTGTATTTGGTTGAATCCAGTCCAAATCCTTTGTTCTGGCTTTTGAGAATTCTGGTGCCATCTTAGCCCATCATTAAATTCTGTGGCTCTTTCTTTCTCAGAACTGGAAATTGAACTCAGGCCCTTGTACTTGCCAGGCAAGTGCTTATTCTACTGAGCTATCTTCCTAGCTCCTCTTTCTTTTATTTTTGAGACAGGGTTTTGCTGTGCAGTCCAGGTGGCCTCGCACTACTGATCCCCTGGCCTCAGCCTCCCTGGATGCCAGAGCTGTAAGTGTGCGCTGACACTCCTGGAGAGTTTGCCTCCCAGTTTCTCATTGAAGACACTCTGTTCTCCTCAGCGTATCCTCTCTCTCCACAATGAAACAATATTGTATGTCTTGTCCCTTTGCTTAGCAAACACATTTTTGCAACTGTGTTTACTAAAATCCTCTTTCTTTCATGATATAGAAGTCATTCATTTTCTATGGAGACCCTATTAATTGCATCATCTCTCTCTCTCTTTTCTAGAAATTTTTTTCCTCTGTTGCATGTTAACCTAAAAGGTCTCCCCAGTGTGTGGAAGACAAATGTACCCCAGATACTCATCAGTACCTACAAATCAGCATATTAGCCCACTGCTGAGTTCACAGCTGAAAGTGCTGTCAGGAGGGGGCCTGGTTGGAGGCGGTCCCTGGGGCATGGTCTGGAAGGGTGCATTCCTTTCCCCAGCACCTCCTCCTGCTCTCAGCTTCTTGACTTCCAGGAGGTAAGCAGCTATCTGCGGCCCAGATCCTTCTACCATGCCCTTCCTGCCTTGGAGCCAGCCAGTTTTGAACTGGATCCTCCAAGCACCAGAAGCCAAAATAAATCTCTTCTTTTAAATCATGAGTGTTAAGTATTTTGTCTCAATGACAGGAAAGTAAGACACCCTCCGTCATTACACAGGGATTCATGATGTCCCCACAGGTAAATTCTAACATCCTAGAGGCAGGAGATGTATCTCAGGTATGTGGACCTTACCCACCCTAGCAGCCCAGTTACTGCAATTACTCAGTAACTGTGAATACACAGGGCACTTATCAGCAAGGTAAACACGATGAAAGCAGTGTTTGAGGAAGATTAGAATGGCAGCTGCATGCAGAAAAGACTGGGAGGTAAAAAGACCTCAGGTAAGGCATTTGGTAGATGGCAATAGCAGTGCCTGATAATAGCTGGAATTTCGCATTGGCTTAATTTGCTGGTCTTGTGAGCTAGAACAAGTCCCTCCATGTATGCAGGCTTTGTGTTTGAGGACAGAGCAATGTAATAACAGGAGCAAAACTCCTGTGACCTACAGGAACCTTCTACACTGTCTCAAAAAGAAGGCTGTCCCACATCTGCCCACTTCTGTGCGCTCCCCAAGGAGCAGCTGGATTAATATTTTACAACTGGAAATGGACCACATGACCAATCAAGAGCTCCAGTGGCTCCTCATTGGACTCAGAATAAAATTCAGATTCTCCCAAGCCATTTTATAATCTAGTTTCTGCCTTTCGATCACACCATGCACTTATTCTCAGGGGACAGTTCCTGCAGATAGCTGCTTTCCATCTTTCTGGTCTCAGGCTTTACTTTAATGCCACCACTTCACTGGGAAATCACCAGCGCCCACTCAAAATTACCAATCTCTACTCCATTCCTTGCCTGCTACCCTTCATGTAATCCCCCTTTTATATGCTGACCTATTTATTGGATACAGGATCTCACTACACAGTCCGACTCGTAGTGATCCTCCTGTCTCAGCATCCCCAGTGCTGGGTTTATAGGTATGCACCACTACGGGGCTTGAGCTCAGGTTCTTGTGCTTGCCAGGCAGGCACTTAGCCCGCTGAGCTATCACCACGGAGCTATCTTCCCAGCCTATTTTATTCTCAGAGCTTTTCATTTGTGAAATTACCTTGATCATTTGTTTGTTTGCTTGCAGTTTTCCTTCTCTGAAGTATAAATTTCATGAGCTAGAGTCTGAAGGCCCAGAGAAAACTTGGCACACAAACCACTTACAGAGATTTTTTTGATGAGTTGCTGTAAGGAAAATAGGACTAATAATCCACCCAGGATGCAGACTTTACACGTCGGTCTTATTCTTTTATTTAATCTACATGATGCAACAATATTTCATGAAGTACTTGTTTTACTCTAAGATTAGTAATTTGAAGTAATTTAAAAATGGCTGCATTCTAATTTTCCCAATGATGTGCTAACTGGACTAATCAGAAGCTTGACTTTCCCAGATCTTATTTCTCTTTCCTACTCACAGTTTTAGATAGATACCCAAGGCAATGTGTATTCAAATGCAGTCATGCACTGCATTATGTTTTTTCTGTTAACAGTGGATGAATACTGCAAATGATAGCATGCAATATATACCGAGGCATATGTTACCATTGGCCAACTAGATTTGTGTATGAACACTCTATGGTGATTGAACAAAGACAAAATCACAGGCAGGCATTTCTCACAAGGTATTCCCATCATCAAGTAATATATGATGATAGAGCTTTATTTGTTTTTTATTTTTAAAATCTTTTTAAAAGTTATTTATGTATTTTGTATAGGATCTTGCTATGCAGATTGGACTCACAGCAATCCTCCTGTCTCAGCCTCCCCAGTGCTGGGATTACAAGAGTGTGCCACTACACCCGGTTTCAGGGCACCGAGTTCAGCACAGCATGCTGTACTGGGGATCAAACCCAGGTCCTTATGCTTGCCAGGAAGATGCTTAGACTGGGGAGCTGTCTCCCCAAGCCTATAAAACTTTATTTGTGTATGTCAATTTAAGGAGCATTAGTCCTTCAGAAACAGGTATCTCATTTTCCATCCATGTGTCCTCAGCTGAATAAATGAATCAATTTTTGGTTAAAATCTTCTAGATTCTCTAAATGATGCTCTGATTTACCAAATAATTTCTTATATTGGGGTCTGTGAATATAGAGAGATTATAAATAGAAAAATAAATGATCTTTTTACTTTATCTGAATTATTTTCATGAATAATTCTTATGCCTGGATAAAATCATTCCACCCTTAACGTACGTTGCAACCTTAACAAACTCAAACATTACCATTTGTTACAGGCCTTAAGTAGTCCATAATAGTTAAACTAATACGTGAATAATAGTCTTTTATTCATAAATTCATCAGTTCACTCATTCAAAAATGTTTACTGAGCACTTCTTTTTTTCTGTACTTTTTTATTGTTTCATTTTTTAAATTTATGTATGTGGTACATAGTCTTGCTGTGCAGCTTGGACTCGTAGTGATCTTCCTATGTCAGCCTTCCCAGTGCTGGGATTACAGGTGTGCATCACCATGCCTAGTTTTGGTGGCCAGCTCAGCGGGTGTGGGTTGGTGCTGGTATGGCATGTGGTGCCAGGGATCGAACCCAGGCCCTTGTGCTTGGCAGGCAGGCACTTAGACTGCTATCTCCCCAGCCCCTGAGCACTTTTTATGTGCTGGGCACTATTTGACATATTTAGGCTGTATAGATATTTCAAACACAAATTTGTATTCTCTTTGAGCTCAAGTTCTAAATCAGCGTCTTCAGAATTTATTTCAGATCCTTTTATTCTTAAATTTGAATATTAACATAATGTGGTGGATTGCCAACTGGTGGTCAACTTGTAACACGCAGATGAATGAAACCATCATGGTGCTCTGTGGGGAAGGCCCATGTGAAGGTTGTCAACAAAATGAAGCTTGAAGGGTTGTTGGTTCACCTGGAGCTGTTGGTTCTCCTGGGGTGCTCGTCATGCTGGCTTTCCTGATGTGAACCTGACTGTTCTCATTGCCAAAGTTTGAGCTCGGGACTTCATTGTCACTGGCTATGGTTCAGTATGGGGAAGCTCTGGTCTTTACTTTGAGCATCAGTGCCTGGCTCCATGCTGATCCCTCAGCCCGCTAGCACAGATCCTTCACCCCAATGACACAGGCTTTCTAGCTTTCACTGTGATACCTTGGGCTGTCTTATGCAGACCTGTGAAGCAAGCCTGCATGAGACACTGTCATGGGCTCCTAGCCACCAGGGGGACTTGTAGAGGGCATTGTATGGGTTCTAGGTCTTTAGCTGGATTTGTGTAGGACATTGCCATGGGATCCAGGCATCCGCTGGGTTCCCTGGGTCCTTAGTTTATAGACTGATTTCCTGCACATTTTGAACTTAACTCTTTGGGTGACTACTAAGAGATAATCTTATAAATTGTGTGCCCTGTGTTAAATTGTTCCCCTTGCAAACTCTGACTGCAACATGTACATAACATTGTTATTAAAAAGCTATATTAAAAAAACAGTGAGTGGTGTTTTCTTTTCAGAATTGATGTATTAAAGCATTATTCTCATAGAATACAATTCAGCCATTTGTTTTAATTTTTTATTTATATATTCTTTTTGAGATAAGGTCTTGCCATGTTCCCCTGGCTGGTCTCAAGCTTTCTTGGGCTCGAGTGATCCTACTGCCTCAGCCTCTTGAGTAGCAGTGACTATAGGTATGTACTACACATCTGGCCAATTAGCTCATTTAAAGTGTAAAACCAGTGGTGTTACTATGTTCACCGCGGTGTGCAGCCAATGCCAGCATCAATTGTGGAACATTTCATCATCCAAAAATGAAACTCTGTCTCACTTGCTCTTCTCTGATTGCTGGGACAAATACCCAGCACCCAAAATGAAGGAAGGAAAGGTTTATTGAGCTCACGATTAGTGGAGGTTTCAGTCCATACTCAGCTGGCTCCAAGGCAGAGGGGCACACGGCAGAGAGCAGCAGTTCATGGTGGTGGCAAAGAGCAAAAGCAAAGCAGATGGCAGCAGCTCAGACAGCTAGCTAGCCTCTCTCCCTTCCTTATGTTGTAACACAAATTACCCACCCCAGGGCCAGGGTGTATCACTCACACCTGCAATCTCAGCATATTGGATCGAGAATCAGTTACAAACTCCAGAAGCCGCCCCATGGCCGCATGAGGCTTTGGGGGGACAACTAGACACAAACTATAGCACTCGTTAACCTCCTTCGTAATCCATTTCCCTTACTTGCCCACCACCTAACCTCTCTAGCTCTTTCTCTTTGTAAAGTCTTGAACAAACACTTTTCTACTCTGTCTCCCTATATTTATCTACTCTAGATACATAAACATCTCTCTTATCTAACAATAATTATAGATCCTTTGACCAATACCTCCTTATCCTCCCTCCACCCACAACTACCCCAGCCTCTGGTGACTACCAGTCTGCTCTGTTTTATAGGCTCAGCTGTTTTAGATTCTACTTCATGTATGATCATGTGTGATTTGTTTTCTGTGCCCAGCTGTAATAGCTTATGTCTAGTGTACCTTCAAACTTACAAATGGTTATAGGGCTTTTTCAGAGGTGGCTGAATCTAGAGTGTGTGAGAATTGGATTAAGGGTATGTGATTAGTAAAGTAATTAGAAAATTGGTTTGACATAGTTCTGGCTAGGAGTAAGGGTGTGAGTGCTACCCCTGCTCTGGGCCAGGTATCCTGCAGACACTATAAAGGACAGAAAGAGTTTGGTCTTCCTCTCTTGTTGCTTTTGCTATCTTCTCCATACCACAAATTGCTCTCTTCTATCAAGCCCTGCTGCTTTGGTGCCAGCCTGTCATGGACTCAAACTGCTCTACGCTGTGAGCTTTCTTCCTTTAACTTTGGGTGTTGTGTATTTTGTCTCCACAATGAAAGAAAAGTGACTATGACACCAGCCTATTTCAAGTAATATAGTGTTCTTCAGGTTCATCTAACTCTTCACAGGTGTCATCATTTAATTCCTTTTTGAGACCATGTAGCACTCTGCTGTGTATGTAGGGCCCATTTTCTCCTTCCATTCATCCACTGGTCAATTCCACATCTTGTGGCTCTTGTGAATAATGCCACAGACGAACATGAAAGCGTAGTTATCTTTTGGACACATTGATTTGATCATTTCTGCTACATGCCCAGTAGTGGGGTTGCTTGGGTATTTGGTAGCTCTATTTTTAATATTTTGAGGCCCTTCCATAGCATTTTTCCTAAGGCTGTCCTCATTTACGTTCCTACCAACAGCGTGTAAATGTTCCCTTTTCTCCACACTCTCACCAGCACTGTTAGCTTATGTATTTTTGATTTATACTTCCATGACGACTGATGAAGTTGAGCAATTTCCCCCTATCCCTGTAGACCATTTGTAGGTGTTCTTTTGAGAAATGTCTGTTCAGTTCTATAGAAGAGCGGCACTGTTTGGACATGCTTGCAAATCACCATCATAGCTTATTTAATGGGACATCTGTCCCTGAAGTCTGTGTAGGTATTGCATATGTTTCTGGAAAAGTCCAGAGTACACTCATCAAATTGAACAAAGAAAATCGTGTTTCCAGATTGCTATGAACCTTTGGTCTGTTTGATCTTGCAGACCTCCTTGAAAGGTACCAGAAGACCTGGTGGTGCCTGGACCACACTTTGAGAAGCACTGTTCTAAAGAAATTTTAATGAAAAATTTGGGCCAAACTTACAGATCAATGCAACAACTGCCTTTTCAGCTGGGCATGGTGGTGCATGCTTGTAATCCCAGCACTCAGGAGGCTGAGGCAGGAGGATCATTGAGAGTTTGAGAACAGCCTGGGGGATAAAGTGAACCCAAGGCCAGCCTGAACTGCATATTGAGATTCTATCTGAAAAAGACAAAAAACAAACAAACAAACAAAACCAACAATCACCTTTTCAAACTTCCTGTTTTCCTCTTCAGAATAGGCTGAATCTCTGTTAGACAGAGACTACTTATTATGGTAATTAAGAAAAAGCATTGCTCAGGTAATGGATAAAGCAAAATAGATGCCCACAGGATGTAGCTTTTGGAATAATTAAAAACTCTTGTTTTTAGGTCAGTCTTGTGTTTTTGAGGATCTTGACGTACTTTACAAATATGAATTAATTGAATTTCCTGAGTTGCCAATGAAATATTTCCAAATACGATTTTTGTATACTTTGCAGACAGTTTAACTGACAGACAGAGTGGCACATCCTGTCCTGGCTTGAAGGAAAGCTGTTAGCAAGACTACAGACTTACTGTATATTCCGTAATTATAAAAGCACCATATTGTAGCCAAACTGTTTCTGCTTACCAGGAGAACAGACTATTCTGCTATAATAAAAGTTACTCCTGTCAATGTCTTGACAATTCTTGATTTTTTTCATTTCTTCTTTCTTCCTTCCTCCTTTCCTTCCTTCCTTCCTTCCTTCCTTCCTTCCTTCCTTCCTTCCTTCCTTCTTTCCTTCCTTCCTTCCCTCCTTCCTTCCTTCCTTCCTTCTTCCTTCCTTCCTTCTTCCTTCCCTCTTGCTTTATTCTCTGCCTTTCTTCCCTCCCCCCACTTCCTTTCTTCCTCCATTTTTTCAGACACAAAACAACACTACCAGGGCATTTTCTAGACTTAATTTGATCACTGAACCTTAGCCCAACTCCATAAAATAAATACCTGACTTCCCAAGAGCCAGCATCTCAGTCACCTCTCACTCCTTGCATCCTCTCCACAGATGCCCAAAATAGTCACAATAATACTCTGTCCCTGCTCAAAACTTCCAGCAGCTTCCTATCTTATTCAAATGACTCACAAAAGACCCCTTACCTTTCTAATTGCATGCCTATTTTTCTTCCCCTGGTGTAATCTTTTGTTTCCATGTTTTTACAGACAGACACCTACCCCAGGGCCTCTGCATGTATTATTTTTCCTAGTTCAGGTTGTTTTCTTCATAAATCCACAGGAGTTGCTCTCTCTGTCTTCAGCTCTTTACTGAAATGCTCTTTGTCAGTGAGGTTTCCCTTGACTACCCGATTTTTGAAGGAGCAACCTTCATCCCAGCTCTTTCCTTTATTTGTATTTTTCCATAAAACTTATTATCATCTGTCACCCAATATGTTTCACTTATTTATTTGTTCACAGTCTGTCTTCTCTGAAGTAGAAATTAAGCTACACAGGAGCTGGGATTTGTGTCTGTTTTATTCATCATGCATTTTCTATCACTAGAACACATGATAGAGCCTCAAAAATATTAAATAAGAAAGTAAAGAATTCCTAAGATGCATTCTGATCTGTGTAAGAATGGATATGGATGTGGTCAACCAAGGAAACATGCTAAAATGCAATAAATATATATTTCTAACAAGCCATCCTGAGACCAGCTATTCCATCAACAAGCAAGAACAAATAGATTATTTCATTCAACTGTTTCTCCTAGTTTTTGAGTGCTGTACAATTCATGCTTTTTTTTTTTTTTTTTTTTTTTTTTTTTTTTTTTTTTTTTTTTTTTTTTTTTTTTTTTTTTTTTTTTTTTTTTTTTTTTTTTTTTTTTTTTTTTTTGTAATGTATTTGGGACAGGGTCTCACTGAGCAGCTCAGATTCATAAGGATCCTCTTTTTTTTTTCAGCCTCCCCAGCCCTGGGATTACAGGCACATGCTGCCAAGCCCAGTGTTGGTGGCCAGCTCAGCATACCCGGGGCCAGGGGCCAGTGTGGCATGTGGTGCCAGGGATCGAACCCAGTCCCTGCACTTGCCTAAGCAGGTGCTTAGTCCACTGAGTATCTCCCCGGGCTTTGTGCTGTTTTGAAAAGATTATTGGTAGGGTTACCCAAATGACTTCTGTTATAGATAAAAATCAGAGTGTTTTTTTTTTTTGTGACAGATGCACTTACCTATCCTTGAGCCTATCTTAGATATTTCTTATTTTCTGTTTATGTTTCAGGAGGGCTAGTAGTCTCAAATCAGTTTCAGCAAAATAGAGCAAAACTAACTCTCAATAATCAACCTAATACTCTGAGTGAAGATTTGTTATGTTTAAGTGTGACATCTCAGTAAATCCAAAGAGCAGATACTGTTCTATCTGTGAAATTTGAATAAAGTATTCAAATGTAAATATTCAGAAAACAGAGGTAAGAATAAAATGCGAGTCTGTCCAGCTGAGACTGGAATTGCACATGTGTGCGAGTGAAGGGAAGGTGGTGGTGTGTGTGCCTGTCACACACTGAAGTATTGTTTGATGGTGACAGTGTTGTGTGGTCCAGCAGCATTCAGGTAAGGAAGGTGTTGCCATGTTTCGTTGTGAGGGTGCTGTAAGTCACTTGTAATGAAGGTGCTTTATAGCAGATTGGCTTGACAACTTCTAGTGATGTTCAAGGTCACACCAAGCACAGTGCTTCTCAGACCTTTGCCTCGCCTTACCACACACTTCCTTTGGTGGGAATTGCAGTTGTCTTCATGGGGAGTATACGTGTGATCAATTTCCATCATTGTCCGGACCAAACCCAGGCATGCCGCGTGAGTGAGACCCTCTGCCTCGCCCTCAAGACCCCTCCACCCCTCGGGAGCCCATCTCCGAAGCCTACCAAGTGAGTGACAACTTGTGCAGCACTCTTAAGACCCCCCAAGACCCAGCCCAAACCCAAGCCCTGCTAGTGTGTGGGAGAGCTTCTGCACTCCCTGGCACCCCCTGGGCCAGGGGCACAATGGGTTCACTTTCATGGGCTGCAGCAGGAAGGAGCTGAGTACAACAGCTAGTCCCAAACCAGACACAACTGGATAAACTCAAACTTAATAGATCTGCACCCAAATTTCAGTAAGTGCTAAAGTTATGACTGCACCAAAGCTCTATACCAAAGGTCAGAGGTCAGTGCTATATGAAATGACAAAGAAAGAGCAAAATGCAATCTCAGGCCTGGAGCCCACCCAGAACAAGTGCAGAGGACACCAGCTCAGCTGAAATGTATGAATTAATAGTGTCTGAAGTAAAGAAACAACAGCAGAAAGGTATAGAGTAATTCAGATCAGAATTAATCTCTAAATAAAAAAAATCTCTAATCCCCATCATTCATGTCTCAGAGAGAAAAAAAGAAAAAGCATGGGTCTGATTCCTTTTCTAAACAAAGTCAGAAATCCTACCAAATGCAGAAAAAGGAAGAAAGAAACCCCAGGCTCAACTGTTATTATGTGTTGGGCTATTTTTCCCCTAAAGTTCTAGAGTGAAGACACTTGAACACCTTTCACTGACATGATTTCAGATAGCTGGAGGTAGGGCTGTGGCAATGCCTGTGCCTTCTTGGGGTGAAATGTGAGTTCATAACATTCCACATGGTGCCATTGTATGCAAGAGACATTACTGCATCAATGTCCCAAGGTGGATGAATTTTGGTTTTCTTCCAAATCTGACTATTTTCAGAGCATCAGGAAAAAAAAGCATTATTATTATTATTATTATTATTATTATTATTATTATTACTTTAAGAATAAAGACTGGTTTGGCTTCATCTGCACCCAGAATAGTAAACAATGCATGAAGTGACTATCATTTTTCCTTATGTGCTGTTGAAGAGACAAGCTGTTACAAAATATGCATCTTGTATACTGTGTCGTTGCTGTAAATTAAAGAAAGATGTGCTGCTGATTTACCACAAAGTGCTGCAGTAAATACATAATGAGGACACATCAACATGCAAGACACACACACAAGTGCTCAGTGGTTAAAAAGTGTGTGCAGTTCTACAACAATAATATACACGACTGCTCACCTAAGCTTTTCACTGGGTCCCTAAGTGGGTCCTCCAACTGTGGTTTTTCTCTGTTCATACCCACATGCACTGTTTCCACATGAATCACAGCATCGACATTCCTCCCTTGTGTAAAAATCACCAGTGCCCACCGCCTAAATGCCAGCAGCATGAAGGTCAAACTCGAGTCTGTTTTTCCAACTCCTTTGCTGGGCAGGTCACACTCAAGTGCTTTACTTACTTACCCACTTGTCTGGTGTCTGGAATTCTTGGTGCCTTGTGTGAATCCTGGCTCTTCCAGTGCTAGGAAAGCAAGCTCAGGATGGGAGGGCGGTATACGTCTGAGGATGACACCTCTGCCCTGGTCATTGGGGAAGAGAATCCATCCCTTCAAAAGGTGCAGCCCTCTGGCAATTATTTTCACTTTTGTCCTCTCTAACTCTTTTTCCACCATTGCCTTAAAACATTTCCTGACAGCATTAAACCTTAAAAATGGTTTAGAAGTCCCATTTTTAGAGAGTAGGTTTCAGGGCAGCCAACAGGGTGAAATGTGAGTCTATAAATTCCAAATAGAGCAGCATTATGCATGGAGACATTAATGGGTACCCTGTTATCAGGGCCCCATTCAGATGGCTCTGTCATCGGAAAGCTCTGTCTCTGATTCTCCCAGCAAGGAAGCATTTCCACGCGACTTAATGCTCTCCGTGCTTAACTGTTTCTCTCATTCATTCAGACATCTGTATGAGCTCCGTGTGCCTGACGATGAAATCGCAAGCCAAGAAGAGTCCTGCTGCTAAGAATGCGACCTTCCACATGTCTGTTGCAGCGGGAAGGGACTTTTAGCGTGTGAGGAAGAGGCACACCCAGGTTGCTCCCCAATAAGCAGAAATGCGTTGTGGTGGAGCCTCGAAGGGAATCAAAACAAAGAACAAGAAAGGAACGACCAGCATGAAGACCCTGCTGTGCCAGGCTTAGAGGCCATAGGGACCGTCTGTCACCCTTGTTCACTCACCCCAAGTCAAGCACAGAAGGTGCTCTTTTTTATTTGCATTTCACGAATGGTTAGCGATGTGGAGCATTTTTTGATATATTTATTCGCTTCTTTAATTTCGTCCTCTGAGAAGTGTGTATTCATCTCAGATGCCCATTTCTGAATTAGGTCTTTAAATTTGAGGCTCCTGTTATATTTTAGTTCTTTATATATTCTATACAGTAGTCCTCTGTCTGGTTGCTTATTAGTTAGGATTTTTTCAAAGTTTGTGGGTTGTCTTTTCACTCTGTTGACAATTTCTTTTGACATGCAGAAGTTCCTTAAGAAGAGTTGATCCCAGTTGTTGATTCTTTCAAGTGCTTCCCATGCGAATATATGTTTGTTCATGAACTCTTTACCTACCCCTATGTCTTCAAGAGTTCCTCCTACTTTCTCTTCCAGGAGATTGAGTGTTTCTGTTTTAACGTTTAGATCTTTAATCCATTTTGACTTTAACTTAGTGCTTGGTGATAGAGCTGGGTCAAGTTTTAGTTTTCGGCATGTAGAAAGCCATGTTTTCCAGCACCATTTGTTAAAGAGGCTATTTTTCTTCCAGTGAGCTTGTTTGGCCCCTTTGTCGAAGATAAGATGGCTGTGTGTTTTCGTAGATGCCTCTGCATCTTCTAATCTATTCCACTGATCCTCAGGTCTATTTTGTTGCCAATACCATGTTGATTTTATCACAGTGGCTTTGTAGTATAATTTCAAATCAGGAATTGTGATGCCTCCTGCCTTGTCTTGATTGGCCAAGATTGCCTTTGCTATTCTAGGTCGTTTGTGGTTCCAAATAAATTT
>PVKA01011665.1:17844-53363 GCA_004027165.1 Ctenomys sociabilis | reverse complement strand
GTACAAGACTGATATTAAGCATTTTTGCTTTTGAGTAGATTCAACATATGTACAAATGTAATCATTTACAAATGGGGAAGGACAAAAATAAAGCATTAAATGTTACCAAGAGCTTAAGTCAGACAACTAAAACGGAAAGGCCAAACACAGTGGTTTAAGAAGGCTTCAAAGAGGACATAGTTTAGACATATGAGAGAAAGCAAAGGATAATGAGGGTAGGTACTGTGGGGAGAAGTACAATACTGAAAAATAAAGCAGTACTGGGTGTGGTGGCACATGCCTGTAATCCCAGCAACTGGGAGGCTGAGGCAGGAGGCTCACCATGAGTTCAAAGCCAGCCTGGGCTACACAGTGAATTCAAGGCCACCTGAACTACACAAGAAGACCCTGTTTCAAAATGCAAAAGAAAACAAGGTTAGGGATGTGGTTCAGTAGTAGAGCCTAGCAGGTGGAAGGCCCCTGGATTCAATCCCCAATACCGCCCCACCAAAAGAGTAGAAGCAGCAGCAGGTAGAATCTTGGAGACTTAAGATACCACACTTCAGACTCTATCCAGAGGACAGTGGGACCCAGAAAAGGATATCACACATAAGAGTTATGTTTCATCTGAGATTTATTTTTAAAAAAATCTTTCATTTATTTGGTACAGGTTCTCCCTAGGCAGCTCAGACTTGTAGTGATCCTCTTGTCTCAGCCTCCCATGCTGGGATTACAAGCATGCACCACCACATTATGACATACCTGCTTGGCATGCAGTACCTGGGATGGGACCCAGGTCCTTACACTTGCCAGGTAAGCGCTTAAACTATTATCAACCCAGCCCCAGATCTGTTTTATAAAAATCACTTTATGAGGTATTGACTTGGAGTCATAAGAGTAGTGGAGGTAAATGGGACTGTGGTTTGGAAAAGACATGGCAAGTGGGGGAGGGGAGAGGACAGGAGGGGAGAGAAGGGAAGAAGAAAGCATAGGAAGACGGGATGTGTATTCACATAAGGATCCAGAAAGAAGGGCATTTGGTTCTTTTCCAAAGAGCTTTCACTTAAATTCTCCAAAGTGATGTATATACGCTGATGCTAATCTTTCACAGTGTTGGTGCTGGAAGAGATTTTGGGCCTAAGACTTGCTCCTCAACCTCACGGTGAAAGACAGGCTCAGAGAAGCAAATCCACTTGCTCATTCAAGGTCACACAGCAAACCAGGCAGTGGCAGAGAACTCTTTGTTTTGTTTTTAAGACAAAGTCTTGCTGTGTGGGGCACGCTTGTCCTGAACTCAACTATATAACGCTGGTTTACCACAAACTCAGCAATCCTCTTGCCTCTGAGTGCCCCCCAACCCCGCCATACACACTGGGATTATAAGCATGCACCACCACACCTGGTCCAAGAGTATTTTTACTTAACATTACCCAACCACCAACGAGCCTACTAAAAACAGCTGGGGTGCTATGGAACCATCACTAGATCTAAGGTGACCAGAGCAGGATCTGAAGGGATTGGATAGTTTTTTCCACTTCCCTTCTGCCATGGCTAACTCCAATGATCAGTTAAAGAATAATTGCCTAAACAATTCCCTTTGTGCAGAATACTAATTAAGACACAAAGGATTGTAGTAGGATTCCTTATTTTGAGATCTGAGATCCTCTCAACACTCCCTACCCCAGCCAAGGAGAGGAGTAAAGGGCCTTCCGGAGGCCACTAGTCCCTCTTCCACTCCTCAACACCCACGTGGTTTCTCCAGCCAAGTTCTCACGCAGAGGCCCCTCCCTCAAAGGCTCCACTGTTGCCATGACAATTGGGTGGGTGGACAGCCCGTCCTATCTAGGGGCCACCCAGTCCTCGCGTGGGGAGTTACCATAACAACCCCCCTAGCATTCGAGGGGGTTGGGTCCCGCCTCCCTTCCCCCGCAAATAGAGAGGTGGGTGGCTTGATTGGCAGCTGGGCACACGAAAGACGTCGGGACAGGGAAGCGAAGGCGTCAAAGGAGCTCTAAGAAGACCATAGAGCAGAGAAAGGGCAAAATGTAGGGAAAGGGAAGGAAAAGCTTGCGCGCACGCGCGCCAGCTAGTGGGCGCGCAGCGTGCCCGCCTTGGCCACCGCCCACTTTTTTCTCGCCGAGCTCGCCGGTTCTCCAGCTCCCGGTGAGCCCCTTTCGCCCGCTCTCCTGCGCCTGCGCGCAGGTGTCGACGCCTAGGGGGAGGGGGAACCCGGCGCGCTCGCGTCACGTTCACGCTTCCATCCTCCCGGGCACCGCGGCTCTGCGCCTGCGCTGGAGAGTCGCGAAGCTCGGGTTGCTGGCTCCCGGGCGATAGCTCCTGTCAGTCGTGGGTCGGTTCTTCTGCCGGCCCACCCCCTTCCTCCTTCTCCGGGGGAGGCGCGGTGGAGTCCGCTCCCAGGGTCCCCCGATGGGGGAAAAGCGGCGACGGCAACAGTGGAATAACCGAGCCGGAGAGTGAACGGCCCGGTGGCCCCGTTCACCGCGGAGGCCATGGGCGACCCGGCACCAGCCCGCAGCCTGGACGACATCGACTTGTCCGCCCTGCGGGTGAGCCCCCCCCTCGCGCCCCGTCTCTCCCAGGTTTCAGTTCTCGCCGCAGGGGAGGGAGCGTGAGGCTGCACGCTTCACGTGCTTCCGGGGCGCCCCCTCCACCAGCCTTGCTTCCCTCGGCGATCCCTGCCCCTTCCTCAGCCTCTCACCGCTGCTGGGTCTCCGCCCTCTGCTCTCCTCGCTCCACTTGCTGCAGATTCAGGGAGCCAGTTCGGTCCCCACCCTGTGGTGTACCGCCCCCACACCTCCCTGACACACTACTCTTTACTTTGGGGTTTGGTATTCCCTTCCTTCAAGGTATTTGAGGGTCATCTCTGATTTCTGCAGACCCAGTTCCTCTTATCATCTGTAGAGTTATTTTTATTGTGGCCCCCTCACCCCTTCTTGGCCCTCTGTTCACATTTCTCCTTACTTGTATCTCTGTTCCCCCATCCTTTCTGTTTCCCACATTTTGACTTTGCAACTGTCTTGACAACCTCCTACTCATCTCTTTCTCTTCCTCGCCCACCCCTGAATTGCAACTCCTCCCGGTCTGCATCTCAGCCTCCCATTCCACCCCACTCCTCCCACGGTCTTCCTCAATCCCACGTTTCCCTACCCCTTTTCTCCTGTCTGAAGTGCAGCAGTCCAGACCCAGGCATTTTCCATCTCAGGGTCCCTGAATGTTACACTATCAACTGTGTAGCAGTGCAGGGTTGGGAGGACAGACAAGTGCTTTGAGGGAGGAGGGGGGAAACTCTAGCATGGCCTGGGAAGAGGATGTTTACATATAGATACACACAAAAAATGCATGCTGCATGTGGTCAGTCTGTTGCATGTGGTCATTCGGATTGGAAAAAGCTGGGAAGGTGGAGGCATGGAGAGCTCTCAAAGGAGCGGCTAACTCGAAAGGAGGCTAAGGGGAAGCAATTGCCGCAGAAATTTCTTCAAAATAGCCATTTATTGTCCCACGTGGACACGCACTTTAGGGGCTTTTAGCAGCATTTATGTTTGCAGCAAGAAGGCTTAGCTTAAGGGCAGCTTGGTGATTTCAAGGTGAACCCTCCAGGCTGTTACCCAGATAGTATTTAGATCCCATGCCCTTCTAGCTTTCTCAGCAGGCCAAGGTGAAGGGAGAGCAGAGCTTCCTATTTTTCAGTTGGCTTCTCAGGAGGCCCCTATTCACACTGTCTTCTTGTGGGTTAAGGAACATGGCTATTCGTGGGAAAAGGCGGTCAGCCACACAGGTGCCCCGGATATGATGGGAGGGAAGAGAGGAATAGAAGAGAGCAGAGTCATGTTGTTAATTGGGTTTCTGTAGGTGACACAGTTTTTTTCTTGCCATTCAGGTCATATTTTGTTTGGTGCAGTGTTGGGCTATGAAACTTGACTTGCTGGCGAAGAGATAATAAGTTTTACTAGTGAGGGAGAGATTGAGCATTGAGTTTCTCCCTGTATGTCAATGGGTGGTCTGAAGGCTTCAGGAGGTAGTTTTAGAGCTTAAATTGGGTTGCACAAAGTGGGCTGTAAGTGCATTGAGGGAGGAGGGGGAGCATTTATTTTCTTTAGAAACTAGCAGCTCCTGGGAAGAGGATGTTTACATATATGTAGATCCAAGCTGTGAGTAAAAGTCCCTTACTATGCTCCACACTTGGGTGACTCCACCTTCTCCTCCTACTTGGTTGTTCGTTAACTCTGGCTGCAGGTTCCCTGGCTATGAAATACAGTTCTAAAATGGGTGGGTCAAAGCAGTGACCTTTGATTTGTGGGACTTTACCTGGGTTTGTCTTTTAGTTTCTTCTTGTAGTGTGGCTTGGACCCTCAACCTGGGATTTTCAGCAATTCTGTAAATAGCCTTTGACCTTGGTTATGGCATTTCCCTTTTGGACTTCCCTGCTTGAAGCAATGTTCGCCTCCTTCTTCAATTACCTCCTGCCTTGTTTTCTACTCTTTCTTCTCAGGAGAGCTGGGTGTCTGTTTCCTCTACTTTTGTCTGTCCTTATGCTTCTGAAGAAAGGGTTTCATATTCCCCCTTACCGCCCAGGTACTCCAGGGCTTGAGGGAGAGCTGTATTTTCTTTAAAATGGGACTGGAGAGAGCTCTTTTCTCCTTGCTGCTGATCTTTGTCTACTTGTCCCCTCCTTTCTGCCTTAGCTGTTGTGGCTCTGTAAAGCAGCTGGCTCAGTATTTCCTTGTTCTGTGCCTGTATTCCAGAGAGAAATTTTAATATGGAGAATTAGCAGCAAAGCATGTCTCCCTTTACTTAATACCATATCATCATCATGTTATATCATCTTGGGGTAGGAGGTGGGAGGGGAATATATACAGCATTTTGCAGCTAACCTTAAAGAGCCCAAGGTGTCTTCTCTTATTTCAAGATAAGGTTTGGTTTTCAGCTGGTGGTGAGAGTAATAGTCTGATATTTGAGGGGGAGGGGGTTGAACTGCATTAATCTTTTAGATATGTGTGTGCAGGGTACCTGGACCTGCCACTTTTTGACCTTAGTTATACTTCTTTGCGGGTGTATGTCTCTATCAACATGGTAGCATGATGTGATGGAAGAAGGATGGGGTCTGGAGTTGGAACCCTGAATTCAAGCCCTGGCCAATATAATCTGAACCTTGGTATACTTTGTCCTTCCCCAAACTACAGACTCTGCACAGATCTTTACTTTTTCTTTTTGGCAGAACCAGGGATTGAACTCAGACCATTGCACTTGCCAGGAAAGCATTTATTCCCGAGCCATCTCCCTGGCCCCAGATCTTTACTTTTCTAAGCTCCATTTGCTCTCTCTGTTTTTCTTTTTGTGACAGAATCTTGCTGTATAGTTCAAACTGGCTCTGGATTCGCTGTAATTCAGGCTGGCCTCGAATTCATGGCAGTCCTCTTGCCTCTTTCCTGGAATGCTGGAATTATGGATGTACACCATTATCTATCAGTTAGAGACGGTAATAGTGCTAAAGTTAGTTGCTGAGGATTAAACAAAATACTGCATTTATGTGGTAGCCCTTACTATTGGTATCAGTCAGAAGCCTATTGTATCTAAAATAGTGCTCCCTTCCTTTCTTGTATCGTTTGTTCTTTCTTTTGTATATCAAGATGGAGCCTGTCTATATAGTCAAGGCTGGCCTTGGATTTGCAGTGATCCTCCTACTTCAGCCTCCTGGGTGCTGGGATTACAGGTGTGCATCACCACACCTGGTCTCTGATTTATTTATTTCTGTATTTAGGGCAGGATCTACAGGGTCTCACTACGTAGATCAGACTTTAGTGATTCTCCTGTTTACAGCCTCCCAAGTGCTGGGATTACAGGCAAATGACACCATGCCCAGTGTCAGTCTGGGGCAGGGTAGGCACAGCATTCCGGGGATGGAACTCTGGTTGCTATGCTCTGCCTAAGCAGGTGCTTTAGTGTGCTGAGCTATTAGGTCTGGCCTTCTCTGCTTTATTTTTCATAAAATTTTCATGTTGTGCTCCCTTAGTCTTTATCTTTTTCATAGTATTCATTACCAGCTAACATAAATTTATTTCTAACCATAACTAAAATGTAAATTCAAGCTGAGGGTGTAACTTAGTGGTAGAATGTCTGCTTAGTATGTGGGTTCAATCACCAGCACCACAAAAATAAAATAAAATGTAAATTTAGTGAAAGCTAGGATTTTGAGTGTTTTATTCATTTTCATATCCCCAGTTCCTAGATGTTTTGCACAGTGGTGTCTCAAATGTGTGTTGAATAAGTTCATGTTATAGTAACAAAGGTCTTATTTCAGAGCTTGTTTAGAGATAACCAGTAAATATCAAGGTTGTTAGGCTTTTTCCCTTCCATATGTACACACACACACACACACACACACACACACATGTTAAGAGTATGTATCTTGGGCTGGGGAGATGGCTCAGTGGAATAAGCGCTTCCCTGGCAAGTGCAAGGGCCTGAGTTCAATCCCCAGTTCTGCAAAAAAAAAAAAAAAAAAAAGAGTATATATCTTTCCTGCTATGTGTGGTGGCAAATAGCTATAATCTCAGCATTGGGGAAGCTGAGGTAGGAAGATTTCGTGTGAGTTAGAAGTCATGACACCTTGGCTATATAAGAGAGACCCTGTCTCAAAAACAAAACAAAACAAACAGAACAGAATATATCTTCTCTGAAATGCTTTAGAGCCAGTAAGGAACTCTGTAAGCCTCCATCTGAGTGATGACCTTTGCAATAAAGCTGGGGTCATTCAAGAAAAACTTTGGGCTTCTTTTTTCCAAACTTTCTTTCTCTGTGTCCAAGCCTGGTTGCAGTCCAGAGAATCTTCTGACTTGGAATGCTTGGCTTCTCACAAAGCTTAAGTCTGAGCAGAAGTAGATGGGATGAGGAGAGGAATACCCCAAGCTCATTACTTTCCTTTTGCATTGCTCCTTTTGGGTGACCCACTTCATAAATCAAACAGCTTGTCTTTACTGTTTATGTAGCTAGAAGTTTTAGGACTCAGTATCCTTGAAACCATGGAGCTGGACTCATTGTTGCTGAAAAAATTATGGAGCGCATTCAAGGAAGACTTGTTGCTAGGTGGTAGTTGTTGACAGAAATGTTCTTTTTCAAATGATTATGTGTTGTGTCTGTTCCTTGCAGAAGTCTCTTTCCCTTCCTTTACTTTTCGTATGCCTGTGGAGCCAGCACCGCTTGGAAATCTGGCAGTTCTGGGCATGTATTTCATGGCTACTGAGTAATGTGGGACTGCTGCTGTGTTCTGATGTGCTAGCTGTCCAAATGTTGATGACAGATGCCACAGGCAGAGAATAGGAAGACTGACCAACCACCTGCAGCAGAAGTAAGGCATTTAGTGACTTTTTTTTCCTGGAAAACTACACATAGTGTGTGTGTGTGGGGGGGGTGCATTTGAGAGCTTGTGATTTTTATTTTTATTTTTTTATTTATTTTTTGGCAGAACTGGGGATTGAACTCAAGCCCTTGTGCTTGCCAGGCAAGCACTTATTCTACTGAGCTATCTCCCTAGCCCAGCACCATTTTGAATGACGTGAAACGCTGCTTTGTAAAGTGATGAAGGAAGATTACAGAGAACTTTGATGGAACGAGGTGTTCAGCTCCATCACCGTTTATACTCCAGTTACGAGAGAGTGCCATGGCTGGGCAAGTTTGAGGACAGCCAGGGCTACAAAGTGAATTCAAGGCCAACCTGAACTGCTTTGTGAAACCCTGTCTCCCAGGGAGAGGGAGGTGGAGAGGGAGAGACACATACAAAAAGAGAGAAACAGAGAGGGACAGAGATTGCCATAGGAAAGTGAAGTTATGACAGTTCACAGTAAGAGAGTTATCAAGAAAACCTGCTGGTCCATCCCCTCACTTTGCCTCAGAGCTCAGCTATCATAATGCGTATAGAATCCTAACTTCAGGTCTGCCTTCCATTCCTTTTACCTGTGAACTGTGTGCCAAGGCAGGGTAGCACACATAGCAAGGATATATATAGTGTTCTTGCTTGTTATATAGGGGACAAGATGGCTAAAAGTGTTAAAACTGCTCCCAGAAGATTGCATTCTCTAGGTGTTTAAGTAAAGGATGTGTAGTAACCTCTTAACCCAGCAACATAGCCAGTGCTGGAACTGGAGAGCGTTTCCAGAAACCATCTGAGTATCTGCTTGCCAGACATCTCTGTGTGTAGACAGACTTGTTTGAGACAAGGTTATCAGCATACTATCTTTCATTGCATCAGTCAGTCATGGAGCAGCTGTCAGTCTGCAGTTCAGAACTAGATTCTAAGTGCATGGTCTGGAGATCTATCTACCTATCTATCTCTCTCTCTTTTTTTTTTTTTTTTTTTTTTTTTTGTCTTTTTGAAACATGGTCTTGCTTTGCAGCTCAGGCCAACCTTGAGCTCATTTTGTAGCCCAGGCTGGCTTCAAACTTTCAACAATCCTCCTGCCTCAGCCCCCAGCCCCAACCCCAGTGCTGGGATTACAGGTGTGCACTACCACACCTGGTTTCCTTTTATTAACTGTTAATGCATTCCTTACTATCTTAAATCTTTTAAGACTGGGATTAAATCTGGTTTCCATGAATTATAGTCATTTTCTGTGGTCCTGTGGTTAGAGGTCAATTATCTTGAAATTTAATGGTTAGTTCCAACCTCTTCAGCACATATTTATGCCTCTATTCCTCTCAATCTCTTCTTCTGTGTGTTGAAATAGAATAAAGATAATCAAGGTAATAAGTCAAAACCACAGCATTTCTTGAATACCTACAGAATATTGGTGGGGTTTTCTCTGTGTGTGTGTGTGTGTGTGTGTGTGTGTGTGTGTGTGTGTTTTCTTGAGGCAGGGTCCTGTTATGCAGTTTGCCAGCCTTGTACCCACTTTGTAGCTCCCAGGCTGGTCTCTAACTTTGCAATGATCCTCCTGTCTGAACCTTCAACCTCCCAAGTGCTGGGGTTACTGTTGGAAGACTTGGACCCTAGCCACAGCTCATGCTCATTCTGTCTTCTTGCTAGCTCTTCTTGCCATTCTCCTTACAGCCATCCAATCTTTGATTTGAATTTGGGCTCCTCCCAATATAGGAACCTCATCCAGCGAGTAATGAAAAGATACTCTAGTTCAGACTTTCCTTTCACTAGAAGCAGGAAATAGTGGAGGAGAGAGAGAAGAAAGGGAATTGAGTGACCCAAGGGAGCCCTTAGAGAGCTTGTCCTATGGTGAGACAGCTTAAGGTTGTGAATAGGATTTTATGTTGAGGAAAGACCTAGAATTGGCCCCAAAAGACACAGTGATAAAAGGTGGACATGGTATAGTAGCATGGATGCCTGTAATCCCAGCTCTTGAAAACTAAGGCAAGAAGATCATAAGTTTGAAGGAGCCTGAACAGTGTAGCAGCTTAGCAAGGCCCTGACTCACAACGAAAATGACCTGGGAATACAGCTCAGGGTAAAGGCCCTGAGTATTCCAGTATCACCAAAAAAGCAAGCCAGTAAGCTCCTAGTCTAGCAATGGGGAGAGATGCTAATTAAGTAATTGTATGCGTCATTGAATTCAACCAACTTCAGATAAAAAATATTTGAAGGGGAAAACTTGCTTTTGCACTGAACATTGATAGATTTTGTCATTATTCCCTGTACAATATCCTGTAATGACTGAAGGATAGTGCTATATGACATTGCAGTCATGATCAGGACTGTATCCGGAAACTTAGTATGCCATGAGCACATATAACAATTATTTCTACTTTTTGTAGAACAAAAGTGCTTGGTTGGTTTATTAAGGTATTAGTTACATCTCAGAGCTAAGCTGGCATTGCTACAGAAAGAGAAGTTAGCTATGAATTAGCAGATGGAGTTTGGTGATGGCTAAAATTGGGGGATCCTCCTGTAGGGCTACTCTTTGGGCGGTTCATTTGATTAACCAAGGGCCAGGAGCCCAAAGATAGGTTGAAAAGTCAAGTTCAATTTCCAAAAAGATTTTTTTTTTTGAACCATCTAGTAGGAGGGAAAATAATAGTTTGAAGCTGGGCATGGTGGTGAACATCTGTAATCCCAGCACTTGCGAGGCTGAGGCGTGAGGATCATTATGAGTTTGAGTCCAGCCTGGGTTACTGAGTGAGCTCAAGACCATCCTGAACTATATAGTAAGACCTTATCTCAAAAAGACAGACAGAGAGAGAGAGAGAGAGAGAGAAGAGAGAGAGAGAGAGAGAGAATAGTTTGTTTCAAAAGGTAAGGGCAAATGTATGGAAAAGCCACATGACTGTTGCTCTCATGTTTATTTACTGGGGGAAGGGTCTGTGAATAAGGGGTCTGTGGACTCTCATGTGATGCTGTGGGGGGTTAAGTGAGTTGCTTGTCCTCTGAAGTTGGTTTATGAGGGAAAGGTTGTATCACTAAATGTTACCAGCTTCAGTAGCAAGCATTTAGAAGATGCTTAAGTTTCATAGGAAGTAGACCCAGCTTAGGCTTGCCTCTTGTGGTCTGTGGGAAGTGGGATTCTTCCTAACATTAGATAGATACTGGTTATAAATAGATGAGACTCTCAATGTAAATTCATTTAAATTGAGAGTCTCATCTATTGAGAGTACAAGTAAAGGATGAGTGGAGTGTGTAGGGGGAGTGTTACTGATTTTGCATGTTTGAAGTGAAATGGTTGGAGAAGTCTCAAAGCTTGGGGTTCTGGGAGGAGTCAGACTCCAGGAGCAACCTGCTTGTCAAATTGATGGTGGTTTAGAAGAGGACAGGGTGGACTGTGAGAAACCAGGGTGGTGGTACAATGTGTGGAAGGAGCGTGAGAGACTGGTGGGGAGATTAAGGGAAGTGGGGATTATTCTCCTAGAAAATTGGTGATAGTTGTTGGGGGTTGAGGCCAGAGACATTTAACAGAGGAAGTAGCTAAAACCTCAGAAACACCAGAGGAGGTAGAGTCCCACAGCAGGAGATTATCAGGGCCATAAATGAGAGGCAAAACGGAGTTTCTGGAGTCACCTGGGAACTCTAGCACTCAGTATTTATGACTCAGCTCATGTGACAAATGCATTTGGTTCCATCTTGGGCACCTTCGTTGTATCTTGGGGATGAATGACTTCCTTAAAGCTGACCTGATAGAGGTTGTGCTTCTGTGGAAGAATGGAAAATTTCTTACACTTTCTTCTACCAGGAACTATTTGAGGATGGGCTTTGAAGGGCTTGAGTTGCTGAATAGTAGTTCTTGGAACCGTGGGTTGAGAGGAGTTTTCCATGGACCATAGTCTTTGTAGAAACAGGATTTGCAGTCATCCTCAAATTCCATCTCCTCCAAGAGCCACTTCAATTCCTGTTCTTTTCCACAACGCAACCTCTGACAGTGCTAGGCCTTAACTTATTTTTCTACTTTCTCATGGACCATTTGGTTTAATTCAATTACATGTTGCTTTATATTGAATAATGTTTTATAGTTGTTGCTTTTCCTACCACATCTTTGTGTATAAAGACTGATCCATGTTTCCTTTTGATCCCTCAAAGTGCCTATAAAAATGCTGAATACATAGTAAGACTTTAGAGCTAGGTATCTGAATGTGTGTTCTTTTGTCTTTTCCTACCAGGTTCATTGCTACTATGTGATGGGTCCCCTGGGACACAGTATAAGTGTATACTCGGTGTTTCTCAGCCACAGTGATAGCACACTCTGAGAGTGTTTGGAAATGTTGAGGAAAGAGTTCAACATGCCTTGGGAGCGCTAATGGCACTCAGTATGTGGGAATATTAACCATCCAGTAGACTTGGGGATAGTGCACTGAAGAATTGTTTTTCTGTCTAGATTGCCACTATCGATTGCCCTCTTGAACTTATATGGACGTAGGAGAAGGCAAGGAAAGGACTAGACAGGTTTCTTCTGTGAAGTAGGAGTTCGTTCTTCTATCTTCTTATTTGCTTTTTTCTGAGTAGAGAGAGAATATAGGCTCTAAATTACTTTTGTGCATGGAACATATCTCCTAGACTAACAGCTTTTATTTGTCTGCCAGCACACCTCTGAAGGTAAAATGGGTAGGCTCCAAGACAGACTATAAGGAAGATTTTCATGTTCTCTTTTCACCACCCACCTACTCTTTCTTTCAAGGCACACTTTTAAGAAAGTGGTTGAAGTGTGAAGTATTTGGGGTTTAATGTGAAGTGGTCCAGGAAAGAGGCTTCAGCAAAACAATTGGACATGGTACGCCAAAGCCATGAGGCAGAGGCATGTGAATGTAGTGCTTTGAGGGGGCCAGCAAGTTACCTCTCCTCTTCTCTGGTATCCTTTCATACTGTGGTTGCTACCTGAGAGATGAGTAAAAAATAGGTGTCATCACTCAAATTGCAGGGGACCAAGGAGAGGATAAAATACACCTTGCCCCATGTATCCTTTGGAGGCAGAGGAGTGGCTGGGCCCAGAGTTGCTGAGCCAGGAGCTGAAGCTGTGCAAGAGAGCTCCCTTCTGCCTGTCTCCAGATCCACGTTAACAAAGCAGAACCCAACAGGCACTGATCCTGTGTGAGATTTGAAATCCCTCTCACCCTAACAGTCATTCTTCATGGCAAAAACCTTGGGTCCTCATGTCAAACCAGGCTTGAGAACAGGCAGTATGTGCACCAGAAATCTGTGATTCTGTGTCCCTTCAGTCCTCTCTTGTAAGTCCTTTTTCTGTCTTCAGCTTGGAACAAAGATTGCTTTCATACAAGTTATTTATATTTTAGTGGGCATTCATTTCAGAAGGGGGCTTGGGAACTAAAATAAGAAAAAGGAATGCTTACTGTACAGTAGATTCCTTCCTTACATAATCTCATTATTCCTCACAATAACCCTTTGAAGTAGATGATTATCCTCATTTTTAACATGAAGAAATAAAGAAGTGACTTGGAAATTAACTTGCCTAAGGTTGGACAGCCTGTAAGTGGCAGGGCCCATATTCTGACTCACTGAGAACCTGAGCTTCTACTCACCTCCATGCTGCTGGAAGCCAGCTTCCAGGTGGCTGGAAATACATATGGGTGAGCAGGAGGGCAGTTTGTAGCCGGCATACTAAACTATGTGCAACTACCACTGTTTTCTGCTTCCTTTGTTATAAAGATGTGATATTTCTGTGACCTGTGCTAGAAAGGCTTTATGGGCTTACCAAGAGCTAGAACACCATGCATGTTTCTTTATAAAGTACTTGGAATATGGCCATTTCATGGATTAGAGACTGCATGTTTTGAGAAATGTTTTTTGCTCTCCAGGAGCATGTGGTCTATATCTGTGTCTTAGTTGGTCTGTCTTCTTAAGAGAGTAGGTCTTAATTGTATATCCAGGACTTGTGAAGGTAGGAAGGAATAAGATACTTTAACCTAAGCCTTTGGGAACTGCCAGTTGGTTGGCATTGATGGATACATGTTGGGAATACAAAGTTCTGTGGGGTCCATGCCCAGAACTGATGGAAATTTCTGGGTGTTGCGCTGCCAGACAGTGTACTCCCAATGACAGGAAGAGAAGGACATGCAAAAGAATTCAGAAGATTTAGACTGCAGGGATGAGAGTTGAATAATTCAAAAGAAGTCCTGTTCTTCAGAGGGAGGAGAGGAAGCCTGTGTCATTTCCTCCCACCTCTTTTAATAAAAATCTTTTTATTATGATTAAATATACTTAGTATTAGACTTCACCATTTTAACCATTTTTAAATATACAGTTCTGTGGCATTAAATATATTCACATTATTGTGCTATCACCACCACCATCCATCTTTAGAACTTTATCTTTCTCTACTGAATCTCTATTCCCATTACACGCTGAGTCTCTGTTCCCTGCTCCCCCTCAGCCACTCACTGGCAGTCACCCTTTTTGTATGTACTGAGTTGCATAAAGGGCCAGACCTAGCATCTAATAATTGTCCAGTTAGGTAAGATGAACTGTCTCAGAGTCTTTGTCACCAGCCAGCCCAGAACAGTGCCCTCCCTTCTGGCTCTGATACAGATAGACCACTAAAGGGTTTTTTTTTTTTTTTTTAATTGGCTATGTGGAATTACAAGGATTGGGCAGTGGGAAGGTAAGGATTTCTTTTCCCTATTTAGTTCCCAGCTGTATGTCACTTTCTGGTTTTGTAGTTGTACTTACATCCGTTGTTTGGTTGTTCCCAGCATCTTCCTTCATCTCATCCTGGGCTCTAGGGACTAAGTGCTAGAGAAAGTTGGAAAGGTCATTTATGGATAAAATTCAATAGCTTTCTACATTTGTGTGTGAGGAGACACACATGTTAGAAGGATAGTTTGAAGCCAGGTCAGCTCTGTATCCCTCTGTGCTGTCCATGTCCTTACATAGACCCAAAGTGTGTGACTTAGAAGTGAATTGCTTATCTTAGAGGTGATCCCTTTGACGGCTTTTCCTGGTCCATACTATATATATATATATATATATATTTTTTTTTTTTTTTTTTTCTGACTTTTAGGAAGAGGGGAAAGGAGAAGGAGGAAGAGATAGGCTTGGTATTTAAGTGAACCATGAAGTCAAAGAAAGAGCAAGAGAACTCCTTGTCTTGGAGATCAAAGTCCAAGTGATAGAGGCCTTTAGGTAGTAGCTTTGGGTAGTATTTTAGGGTGCACCAGTCAGGGCTACAGCCCTAGATTACCAAGCAAAAACCTGCAGCACCAGAGACCTTTGCATTTCCTCACTAGTGTCAGATACCACAGGTTGACAGAAAGCTAGTGGACTTAGGCCTTTTTCTCTGTCTTCTGTGCATGATCTTAGGAGAGGCTGCATATAGCCAACATCACTTTCTAGGGCTGCCCAATACTAAATGGGCCTTCTCACCACAGCTCCTCTCTGCAGTCTATATCCACTTTTTTCCCTTAGTTTGAGCCAGGTATCAGTTGAGATTGATTGTTTTCCTTGGACTGAGCCTAGTCTATTAAGTCCTAATGCTTTGAGTTTGAATATAGGAATTGTCTAGTTGCTAACTCCTAGAAACTCTGTCTCCCTTAGGTGTTGTCCTGTTCTGTAGCATACACATAGCTTGTCATGGCCCTAACTAATACTTAAGTGCTTGGGCTAAAGCAGAGCACCTACAGCCCATCTCACATTTTATTTTTTTTAATGTATTTGGTACAAGATCTCACTATGCAGCTCAGACTTTTGTGATACTCCTGTTTTCAGCCTCCCCAGCGCTGGGATTACAGGTCTGTGACACCATGCCTGGACTCAATGACTACTTAGAGTGTTTGAGGGGGCCGGCATGGCATGTAGTGCTGGGGATCTAACCCTGGTCCCTGCAGTTGCCTAAATAGGTGCTTATTCTGCTGAGCTATTTTGCTGGCCACCAACTCACATTTTAAAAGCTGCTCGCAGTAACCAAGGCCCTGGAGCTAGAACTGACTTCCAGTACTCATGTGCCTAATGTGCTGGATTGCCCAGCCTTTTCTAGAAACAAAGCACTTACATGTAATGGTCATTCTGGGATTGATCCCAGGTGCAGTCTTGCAGATTAGACCCTGCAACTTCCTAGGCACCCCTGCCCTGGCTCGGGACTTCCTTGGGTAAAATACTTCAGAGACTCTCAGTTGGAGACCTGCTGACCAAGGTGCTATAGCAATATAATACATGGAATAAACTTGGCATTGTAAGCAGGAAGACCTGAGTCTAGTTTGTGTTCCATTTCTAGCTTATGTCTCTCTGGGACTTTGTGTTTTCTCTCACACAAAACAGGGGACAGGAACTCAGAGGCTCAGTCAGGGTCACTCAGCAGTCTTTGAAAGCTTCACATACCCAGATCTTGCCTTGGAGGTGATTCATTTGGCCCAGGGTGGGGTCCTGGTGTGTGGCTTTCCCAGTGAGCTGATGCCAATTTCCTGCTGAGAACTGAAGGACCAGACAATCCTACAGATCCTCCAGACCCAGGAATCCTTTCCTCCCTTTCTTTTTAAAATTATTTGAGCGCCTACTATGTGGTGCATTGTTTGTAAACATATGAATAGATTAGATGTGGGATTTGAAGTATTCTTTATCTAAAGAAAAGTGCCTATATGAGGTGATGATTGTGTTACCCTGAGCAAAGGCAGAGTGGAGAGACTGATATAGGGGTGGGGAAAGAGCCTGGGAGGGCCAGAGTTTCAGAGTTTGGCCAGGAGAGACATCGGTACACACTGGGTAGATATCTCAGGGTGGATGTAGTATTGGAGTGTGGGTGGGGGACTGAACATCTGTTGGAAGGACACAGAGTAAAGAGAAGATGACCTTCAGAATATGTACACCTCAGACTGTTTCCTGAGTCTGTTAGGGCTGAGAGGAAGAGTAGTCATAACTAAGTGACGATTGACTTGGAAAGACAGGGAATTTTTATTTTGATTTTGAGAATAGAGAGGGAACTGGAATAGGTGGAGCCACTAACAATGTGGGTCTTGGAGAGACTTGGCTTCAAATCCCAATTGTAATCTTTGGCAAGTAATCAACATACCATACTTCATTTTTATCCATTGTAAAATGAGAATAGCAAGATCCACCTAATCAGGTTGTTCTGAGGATTAAATAAAAGTGATGCTTAGCTCATTAGCAAGGTCAAAGCTGCCTTCTCCTATTGAAGAAAGTACCCAGAAAGGGTGTCTTCTGAGGTTCTGTTAACATTCTTTTCCTCCTGCCTTAGCGTTTTAAGAAAGAGAAAACTATCCAGTCTGTTGATTTCAATCTTAATAGATGAGGTGAGTCACAGTCCCAGGTGCGGGCCTGGAATTCTGTGAAGCTGGCTCCCTTTCCCTATCCTAGATCCTTCCTGCCATGTCCTCAAAGTCTTCTAGCATCATTAGAAGACAGTGACTTGAAAATCTATGAGAACATAGAACTTGTTTGTTCTGCTTTTTTTTTTTTTTTTTTAAATCTTTCATATTTATTTAGTACAGGGTTTTGCTACGCAGCTCAAATTTGTAGTGCTCCCCCTGTCTCAGCCTCCCCAGTGCTGGGATTATAGGCACTTTTGGTGGCTGTCTGCTCCAGGTTGATGCAATATACGGTACTGGATCCAATCTGGGTCCTTGTGCTTGCCAGGCAGGAGCTTAGACTGCTGAGCTATCTCCCTAGCCTGTTCTGCTCTGGAACCAGAAATTCTGGCAGTTGCTGGGCAGTTGTTCAGTCCTGTGGCATTTTTAGTGAAAGCTCTGGACCCAACCAAGGCAAACACTCAGCCCAATGGGAGAGTCTGTGGCTCACCCTTGGGGATATTCTGATGGGGATACTCTTGGGGTGTGAGAAACAAGATATTATACAGGCATGTGTAAAGGTTATCAAAGACACAGATTCTGGGCTGCATAGTTAGGCATGCTTGGTCCCTTTCACTGCCTTTAAGCCCCTTTCTTGCTTTAAAGCCCTTGTACTTCCTACTACCTGGCCTTTGCTTGGTTAACTCTTACATATCCTGTAGTCACTTCCTTAGGCCTTTCCTGCCCTCCCTCCACCATGACCTCCCTTTAATCTTTCCAATAGTACTAAGTACTTTTTCTTCAGATTTTCACAGTTGTGTCATTGCATCTTCCTTTACTGACTCTTTGACTAGGCTGTAAGGTCCATAAAGGAGTGAACTATTTGTATTTTGTTTATTGTCTGCCACATTCTGGTATTCAGTAGTACCTAGCAAGCACTCATTGTTTGTTGAATGAATGTATGAATTGGTTCACCACACCCTTAGAAGTGGTGTAAAAGGAGTCAGAGAAGGTTTCTTAGGAGAAGGAGGAGAGAGCCTGTTGAAGAGTTGAGCGAACATGCTTGCTCCATCCTGCTGGTCAGGAAGTTCCTCCTAGTTTACCTGTGTCTCTTCAAATGTAGTTTATTCTGGGTTGGTCCTTGGTGGAGGCAGAGAATATCTGGTCTCCACCCTGTAGAGAGTAATCCTGGCCTTCCTTTGTGAGTCTATGATTCAGACAGTCCTGCCTCCCCTCCCTGTGAACCCCACCCTTTACTTGTTCATCCAGCTGACTCAGCTTTGCATCTCTAGGCCTCCTTCTAGGTTCTCTTCATTGTCTCCTGGTCTTTCATAGTACTCTCTTATCTCTCTTATAGTGTCCCGAAAGTACAAGCAGTATGGGGTAGGACAAGGCACAGGATTTCTTATTCATGAAGCTTCCTTAGTCTCTTCCCTTAGATTTGTGGACACCTGACTCCAACAGTAGGTGGTTGGCAATGAGGTATAATGGTTTGTTTGTGCTACAGTTGAAAACCAGCAGGGAGAAGCCTTGTTATTATCTAACCTCTGATTGCTAGAGTTGTCCTCCTCCGTTAGCTTGGGATCTGCTAGCCTGCAGGGACCTGGCATCTGCTTGTCTACCTGTCTCCTCCTGCTTCTAGGTTCTATGTCCTCTTTTTTTTTTTTTTCCTAGTTTATGCTTCGTGGGGACTGACCTTTCTCCTTGCCCCTTTCAGCACTGCCTCCAAGGCCAAAGATCTTGTGTCTTTTCTGCAGAGCTGCTACTTTGTATACTAAATACTAGTAATACCACAGTCTTAGTAAATCAACTTGTAGCAATAAGACCCTCTCCCCATCCCATACTAGAGATTGGACTGAGGGCCTTTGCCCTGAGCTACATCCATAGCCATTTTTAAAATTTTTATTTTATTTTTTTGAGGCAAGATCTCACTAAATCTCTAATTTGCCCCAACAGCTCAAATTTGCAGCCCTCCTGCCTCAGCCTGCTGTGGTATCAGGACTGCCAGCATATGCTACCATGTCCATGAAAGCTGATTTTTTTTCCCCAATGACTATAAATTTATGGATTTCAAAATCTTTTTATATCCATGAAATTCTTGTGAGATATGATTGAGTAGATAAAAGAGACTAAGAGAGGCTAAATGATTTGCTATTTGCCTAAATTACATAAATGCATCAGAACTAGCCCCCATGTCCTCTGATTCTTGGTTCTGTAAAAATACTAAATATTCCCAATCATTGCATCTCACCAAACTCCAGGCTTCCTTTTGCGTTAGCTAAGAAATCTGCCCTGGAGATGCTTTTGAGCCTTCTGATTGGCTGACCTCTGAGTTTTGTCTTTCTTCTGCCTATCTGACCAATCTCAACCTCTTCCAATTTCTTTACTTATGTTCCCATCTAGAAAGTCTTCCCTTTTCTCCTTGCCCTGGTGCCTCTTATGATCTTTGGGTATTTATTAATGTTCATGTTTGGGTTTCACTGACCATGTAGGAGTTCTCCTTTTAAGAAAAAGCCCACTGTCTGTTAATACTTATTTACCAAGTATATAAATTATGGGGTGCCCACTAAAAATAGTTGTCCTTATGCACTTAAGTGAATATTCAAGGATCATTTTGGAAGAATGGCGATAACGCCAAATTAATATTAGAAATCAGTGCCTTAAACAAGGAAGATTTTCTTTTTGCATTTTTTTTTGTTTTTAATGGCACTAGTTTTATTTCTACATTCATTCACCAGAACTGGGAAGATAGCTCAGTAGTCTAAGAGAATGCCTGGCAAGCATAAGGACCTGAGTTTGATCCCCAGTACTGCATGCCATGCCAGCCTTGAAACCACATGATGGTGCACACTTGTAATCCCAACACTGGGGATGCGAAACCCTGCACCAAATAAATAAATAAATAAATGATTTTTTTTTAATTGAGAAAACCATTCATTCGCCAGACAGGTATTGAGTGTGGCCTTGTGTCCAAGAACTTAGTCTAGCAGAGAAGAAAGACAAAGAATTGATCACAAAAATGTAATTGGTGTCAGACTCCTCTGCAGGTTTGTGGTGCAAACTAGGGAACAGCTGCACGACTTTGTGGATGGTACAGTACTATGCATTTGGGTGATGGCAGCAGTCATGAGGTGATAAAGTGGATTCCGTTCACCACTGGTGGAAACTGATTCTTGTGGAGGAGTTAGACTCAGACTGTTCTAACAGTTCGTAGCATTTTAAAAGCCAAGGCCTTACTTATTTACCTAAGGTAAAACTTGTAAAAGAAGGCTGGGGAAAACACCACCTTGGCTGCCCAGAAGACTTTGCCAGGAACAGGGGATAACTAGAATGACTTTCAGCAATCTCCAGACATGGGGCTAGGGGTTGGCCTCTGAGGCCTGCAGCTCTGTTTTCCCTTAGAAGGCTCTGGAGGCAGACAGAACCTCAGAAGCAAGCTGTTTATCTTTTAGGTTTTTCAGTTTATTTTTAAATTCCTGACTGTGATGGTATTTATTTTTTCCTTTTCCCTTTTCCCACTTCCCTGGCTCAGCATCAGAAAGGGACCATCTGTCCTTGCCTTGCCCGTGGCCATTTTAGAACCAGAACCAGGCTGCTTGGTTTCTGATCCTTTTTTCCTTATACCCCTCCCTTCCCCACTGGCTGCATTTCTATTCTGCACTGCCCCTAGCTCCTTCTGTGTGTCTACGTGTCCAGTACATCTCCTATAGGCCTCTCCATCTGTGAAGATCTCTAGATTGAATCAAGCTGACAACTGAGGCCCCTTCCTGAGGCTTCCAGGTCTGTGGTGAGCTGAAGCATGGAGGTAGCAAGACCAGCTTGTGCAAGAAACGGGGGATCCCCAACCTCATGCTGCAGGCAGGCAGTACCCCCCCATTCCTGAATAGTATTTGTGCTATGGGTAGGTCATGTTCTGACTTGTTTCTGCCTCTGCAAGTATCTGAGAGAGAAGACAGGGAGGGAGAGAGAGAATTGATTCACAAACCCTTCTGGCTTAGAGACCTGGGAGGAGTGAGTTAACTATCCCTTTTCTTGCTTCTTTACCTTCCTCCCCTCTATTCCTGGAGCCTACTTGATTTTCCCCCTACTGTGTTTTATTCCCATAAAAGCACTTCAAAATATGGATACTTAACAGAGTGGAGTAAGAGTGTTCTGATAGAGTTCCAAAACTTAAAGAGGGAGTACTTATAGAGTGGAGAGACTTTATTTACCTACTTACTTACCTACCTACCTACTTGGGGTGTTTGTTTGTTTGAAACAGGGTCTACTAGTGTAGTTTAGGCTGGTCTTGAACTCTTGGCAATCTCCTGCCTCAGCCTTGGGTGCTGGGATTACAGGTGTGTGCCACCATGCCCAGCTTGAGAGTCTGTTTTAGACCTTAAGGAAAGCTGGGAAAAGGAATGTTTAGAAGGCTTTAAGAATCTAGTTGTTACTGCTTGTGGTAGATGATAGGGAATTGATGAGGGTTTCAACCTTTCTTCTGTAATTCTCTTCAGTCATTGACTCAATGAGGAGTTGCTCAGACAAGCCCCTGTCCTCCATCTGCTTCCTTTCACCCTCAGGAAATATTTCATCTTTCTCATACTTTGGCTTTGGGCCTGCTTTCCACCCTGAGCCTTTGGGGTGAGAATGGGGACAGTGCTGTGTACTCTCCCTGACTTGCTTTGAAAAAGGCAGGCATCTGGCTCTCTACTTTTCCTTTGCCTCTCTGGGGACCGACTGGTATCTGCTTTGTGGGAAGGAGGGGGTAATCTCATGAGACTTTCCCTGACTATCTCTAAGCCCACATACCCATTCCCATTTTCTCTGACACATACACACTTCCCCCTCCTTTTTTTTTTTTTGGTGGTACTAGGGATTGAACTCAAGACCCTGCGCTTGCCAGGCAAGCACTTATGCTACTGAGCTATCTCCCCGATCCCTCTCCCCTCTCTTACGCACACTCCCTCCTATATTTTTTTCTATTGCCCGCATGATTTAGTTACTCATATCCAGTTAAGAGGGGTAATTCTACCCCTCTACTCTCTACTTCCTTCCATATCTCTGACAGTTTGGGCTAACACCTATGTACTAGAGGACCTTGAATTGAATTGTTGGGAAACTTATCTGTTCCTTCCTTCCCTTGTGCTAGCTTCAGAAAATCTCTTAGAGATGGGATTTTGTAATCTGGCTGGGATTATGGGATAGTTTTTAGAACTGCATTTGCATAGCATTCACTGTTTCAATACTTTGTTGGTGTTTCAGGGCTGGCTTTGAGGGAGCCAACAAATTTCTAGGAGGTTGAAGGATCCCTCTCCGAAGTTGTCCCCTGGTACTGTCACTGCCACTCTCCCCTCTCTCCTTGGTGTGGGCCTTCCAGATTACAGGAAGAACTCAGGAAAACAGACTATTGTTTTTCATCTGGGAGGAAAGGAGAGCCAGCCTTTCAGCCCTTCCTAGTCCCAGGGTCCTCTGCAATGGTACCAGATGAATAGAGACTCCACAAGCCTTGGAATTACTTGCTTGCAACTCTTATGCTGGCTCTTGGTTCCCTTTTTAAACTACAAGTTTCATTCTTTTTCCCTAGTGGCCACTAAGTTTTTCTCTCCCCTCCCCACTTTGTTTGTGTCTGTCACAGGTTTTCTGGGATTTCTTCTCCTGTGTTGTCCTCTGTGGTTGCTGACAGGAGGAGACCCACTCCTGGAAGTATGAGGAGTCAGGGGACCATGGCCCAGTTAGGAGAGATCCTCATCCCTGGCCTCACAGCTTACTCTGCCTTGTCCTCCTGTCCTCCTGTACCCTTTGGCAGTCTAACCTCGTGGCGTTGTCTGGCTCCTTGCCTGAGCTTCGGAACAGCATTTCATGCAGCGGCAGGATCTGCTGAGGCATATCTGAATAAATAATCACTGCTGGGCTTGAAGCACAGGCAAGACCAGTCCTCCCCTGGTCTCCATTGAGCTTTTGTATATTTTCTTTCCCATTGCCTTCCATCCTTTTCCCTAGTTTTGCATTTCTAATTCTATCATACTAGCAGCTTCCTGGAATTCATAATAGTTCCGGGTCTGAATTTCTATAATTATAAGACTCATGGATCAGCAGAAAGTGAGGATCAATTTTCCTGTCCTGTCTGCTTCTCTTGCAATTGCTTCACAAGCACTCTTACCCTTTACTGTATATTTTAACACATGTGATGCCATCCCAGAATGTTCTCTTCTCTTTGTGCCTAATTTTGTTTTTGTTTTTGTTTTTTTGTTTTTTGAGTTTTTGTTTTTTGAGACAGGGTGTCATTATGTAGTTCAGGCTGGCCTTGAGCTCTCTGTGATCCTCCTGCCTCATGTCCAAGTACTGGAATTACGAGTTTGGGGTACTACTCCTAGTTAATGTTGATGCTTGATTTTTAAACTAGAGCCAGGTTTCACAAAGACATATATGCTTATAGTCATAGCACTGGTTGGCCAAGGCAGGAGGATCTCTTGAGTTCAAGGCTGGTATGGACTACATCATGATCCAGAGCCAGTTTGAACTACATAGCACCCTGTTTCAGAGAAAAGCCAAAACTTAAAGTAAAAAAGGGCTTAGGATATATAGCTCAGTGGTAGTGCACTTATCTTGAATGTACTAGGCCCTGGCTTCCATCCTCATTACCAAATAAACAAGGAACAGAAGAAGGGAAAGAGGGTGGAAAGGAAGAAAGGAATGAAGGAAGAAGAAAGAAACTAGGCATGAGTGGCTGAGGGAATAGAATCACAAGTTTAAGTCCTGCATGGGCAATTTTGTGAAACTCTGTCTCAAAATTAGGAAGGTGAGAATGAAGAAGGGAGGGAGGAGGCAGTCAGGGGAAGGGAAGGGAAAGGAGAAATTTTTTTTAACAGGCCTTTACAAAAGATGCTGGCTAATATTTATAGTTTGCATTTGTTAAAGTACTTTAAAAACAGACTTTCCTCCTCAAGAGATGTCATCTAAGGCAGAGCCAACTCAGCAGGAGTTACTTTCCTCCTTTGGAGATGGGCTACTGGAGTACAAAGGGAAGGGACATAGAATGGAGGAGGTATTGTTAACAGAATGAAGAAGGGGCGGTGCAGAGTTCTAACACAAATCTGACCCATTTCCAGAAATTTTACCCCAGACCTCACCTCCTGCTGGCCTCATTTTGCTTATTCCATCCCACGTGCCTTTTGTCCAGGATTCCACTGTCACCAGATCTCTTCCTACTGCCACCCATCCCAGCCTCAGAGCTAGACTCTGTAGTGGTAGTCTTGCATAGTTGGTGCATAAACGCTATTTGGATTTTTAGGGGAAATAGCCAAAGCATCGTTTCTAACTTAATCTATTCAGTTAGGGGATTCTACTCCCTCATCCTACTGCTGCTTTAAAAAAGTGGCTTACTGTTGTTGAGCATGTTGTTCAGGGGGAAAATCCTTGTCTAGCATGTATGAAACTGGCTCAGTCCCCAGCACTGCAAAGAATATAAAGTGAAAATAAGTGACTTAACTGGTTTCAGGGAAAGGAAAAGATTAGCTGATGCTAGGTGTGGGGCATCAGAGTTAGAGCTGTGCTTTCTGTTTTCATCGTGTCCTATCTCCACATAAGAGCTGTGGGAGGAGTCAGGGGAGCCCCAGGAGAGCCAGAGCAGCAAGGAAATGGAGCACAAGTCCAGTTTCTGCCTGACTTTCCTGAGTCAGCACTGGGAAGCAGGCATAAGGTGAAGGTGACGTGAGTGTCTTGGGAAAAATCATGGTGCTGTGTTTAGTTATCATTTGGTCCATCTCATGTCCCTAGTGCTGTGAGGAGAGTTCCTTCAGGAAAATTTGGGCTATAGCTGGGGAGACCAACATACTCGGAAGATTAAAAGAGACTGTAAGACAGAGGAACAGTCTGAGGGATAGCCTATTCTTCCGCCTTGCCCACCTCAGCCCACATGTTTATACTCTGTACCTTCCTGGCTTTGCACCTCGTTCTTCCCTTCAATCCTGCATTTTCAACTTCTTCCAAAAATTTTTCCTCAGCCAATTCTGTCTATGCTTTGCTTTGCTATGGAACTGGGAATTGAACTCAGGCCCTTGCACTTGCCAGGCAAGCACTTATTCTACTAAGCCATCTCCTCGGCCCCAATGTGCCTGTTATTTAAACATTGAACTGAATGTCTGAGTGCCTCATTATCTACTGAGAAACATGCCTATTACTGTGAGGAAAATGAGGCATAGAGGGTGAGCAGTGCCTGAGTCTCACAGGGCAACATCCTGGAGAAACTATATCACCACTTATGTGACCATGATTGAGGCTGACCTTCAATTCATTGTGTAGCTCAGGCTAGCCTCCACTCACTGTGATCCCCTTGCCTCAGCCTGCCAATATGTGGCTCCTGGACAGCTGGCTGGAAACCCAAGGTCACAAATAGGAACAAAGTTATGTTTTACTGCTGTCATCATCTATGAAACACCTGAGGTTGCATACTTCATAAAAGACATATTTTAGTTCCTATTTCTGGGGATTGAAGGGCCTGGTGCTAGTTTCTGATTAGCTCTGTCTAGGAAGATAGCATCATCATGATAAGAATACTGGGGGTAGGGAGAGAGAAAGAGGAGATTGCAGGAATGGACAGTCACACCTGGTGATCCCAACTCTTTTATAATGCCTTGCACAATCTTACCATCAACCACATTTTTAATCATGTATAAAAATATTAATATATAAAGTATGGGAGAATAAAATGCTTAGTAAGGTAATATTTACTCAGAGGAAGACAGCAGCCCCAGATAACAATGTGCCTAGTATGCAACAAGGTAGTCTGCAGTGTGTTGCTGGCTCAGAGCATCATAGAAAAGATACTGCTGTTATTTTTCATTCAGGCACCTGTAGTGATACCAGTTTGTGTGGCTCTCATACTGTGTATAATACCCAAGTAACACCTACACATAAGTCCAATCTTTAAGCTGCTTTTATTCTACTTGTGGAGATGGGACATAATCATGTAAGAAGTGGAATAGCAATGTGTAGCCTGGCTTTGGTTGCAGGATCCTGATTTGGTTAGACCAAATAAAGTAATGGGTGAGAAGTGACTCTAGAGCCAGCTACATGCATTCACATCCATGATCTGTTGCTTAATTGGCTGTTTTACCTTGGGCAAGTTACCTACCTTCACAAAGCCTCAGTTTTCTCATCTGTAAAGTGAGAATGATACTGTTTACCTCAAGGAGATTAAATTAGTAGGTATAGGAAAATTCTTAGCACTGGGTCTAAATTATTTCTGTTTAAGATCAAGAATCTCTTTGGAGCTAGGCCTTGATGGTGGAGACTTGTAATTTCAGAAGTCTAGGAAGATGCTACAGGGGGATTTTATATATATGCCCAGCCTGGGCAGCTAAGTGGCTTAGTGAGACCCTGTCTCAGAGTAAAAAAATGGGCTGGGGATGTCACTTAAGTATCAATGCCCAGGTTCAATACTCCTAATCTCTTTGGACCCTGAGCACCAAAGTACAGCATAGATAGTTTCCTGAAACTGGAAGGATAGGATGTTCTGGATTCATTGCAGCACCTGGGGGATTGCTAGAATCCCTCACTCTGTCTTTCACCCTTGTCCCCTACACTGAAGTTCTTGTCCTCCTTTCTGTCTATATCTGCTTTGATCTTTACTTAAGTCTGGTAAGACATGTAGAGCTGGGGATCAAACCCAACTGCAGTATCCTGAACTGACTATGTTTATTTTTATTTTTATTTTATTTTATTTTATTTTATTTTTTTGGTCTTTTTGAGACAGGGTCTCACTATGCAGTTCAGGCTGGCCTTAAGCTCACTTTGTAGCTCAGGCTGGTCTCGAACTCACAACAATCCTCCTGCCTCAGCCTCCCGAGTGCTGGGATTACAGGCATGCGCCACCACGCCCGGCCTCTGACTATGTTTAGATAAGCAGAAGCTTAAACAACTGAGCTAACCGGCAGGCCCTCTTCACTAATAGCTTCTGGTTTCCTTTACCTGGGATAATAATGGCATTTTCCATTTTCTACCTAGCAGCATCCCTCTTGTTTGGAATGACTGAGTGGAAGTTTGTCCCAGTTCATCATTTCTGGTCAGATTTAGACTGACCATGGTTTTACCTCATCTCTTAGACTCTTAGTAGGACAAGAAAGAGAACCAAATACAGTTGCTTAGACAGCAGGAGCTATGAGCCAGGCAAAGCACACTGAAGGCTGTAGAGTCAGATTTTTGAGGTCAGATCTTGGGCTCTCCCTTACTATTTGTATGTAACCCTGGGCCAGTGATGGTGGATTTTTCAGAGCTTCCAGTGACAAAGAAACATTGGCTAAAATGTAGGTTCACCACTACTTCCATAGACATATCACATAATTTCTCTAAGTTTCCTACACCTATAAAATAAGTGCAACAGTAGTACTTACCTCAGGGCCAGGGGATAGGGCTCAGAAGTGTAAGTGCCTGCCTGGCAAGCATGAGGTCTTGAGTTCAATGCCCAGTACCACTACCACCAAAAAAATAATAAAATAAATACTTACCTCAAAGTATGTTAGATTATACTATTAAAGCGCTTAGTGGTACCAGTAAAGAAGGAAATGCTTTAAAATTACTAGCTAGTATAGTTACTAAGAGAAGATGGGGAGTGTGGGCATTAATCTCTGAGCAACTGAAGTGGGAGATGTCCTAATGTAGTAAAGATAAGACCCCCAGGAAGGAACAGATGATAATATTGGTCAGAGAAGGTGGTAAGATAACTTTCATATCACAGCTAAAATCTGTTTTTCCTGATTCTTATGTTCTCAAGTTGGTCAGTGTTTCTTAGCATCCTCTGTTCCTCTATTGCACAGACTGAGTACTGCCATCATTAAATAATTGATTATACAGTTGTTTTGTGTCCATCTTCCCAATCAGAATATATGTACCACTGTGGCAGAGACTGCCTCATTTTATCAATTTATGAAAAGTTCTATTCTTCATCCTAGTGCAGTTGTCATACAGTTTCATGGAGTGTAGACTTGAGCATTTAGAATCATAGTTAGAAATTGGTTGAGAATCATAGTTGGAATCAGATAGAAACTTTTTTTTCCTTTTATATTTCGAGACAGGGTCTCACCGTGTAGTTCAGTCTGGCCCTGAACTCAGAGCAACTTCGTGCCTTACCCTCCCAAATGCTGGGATGGCAGATATGTGCCACCACACCTGCCTGGCAAGTTTTCTTAGTTTGTCAAAAATGGATTAAGGTGGTAGGATCTTTTGTACATAGGACATGGACTGAGAGATGAGCAGAAGGGAAGGGCATGAAAAAAACACTGAGATGGTCCACTTCCCTTCCTCCATCGGATGGGCAGCCAGCGTGTAAACTGCCTGGGACATAGCAACTGGCTCATCAGATGGAACTCAGGATAAATCGACTCTTAAGACAGGGAAGCACTTTGCATACACACTTCTAATTTATGTTTGGTTCTGTTATATAACTATAGACTTTGTTCCTATGGTCTGAAGTACAAAACTTTCACTTACTACAGTTTGTCAACATCTAAATTGTGCGTTTTTAATTTATGTATTTGACGTAGGGGCTCGCTACTCAGTTCAGACTCATGGTGATCCTCATGTTTCAGCTGTCCCAGTGCTAGGATTACCGGTGTACACCACCACTCCCAGCTTTGCAACCAGCATGGTACATCCCAGGTTCCAGGCTGGCATGGCATACAGTACGAGGGATTGAGCTCTAGTCTTTGTGCTTGCAAGGCAGGCACTTAGACTGCTGAGCTATCTCTTCAATCCTAAATTGTGCTTTTTGCTATCATTATTGCTACTTAGCTAGGATATTACATCTGTTGTAATCAGTTCTCAGAAAAGAACAACTGAAGCAAACATTTGAAAACATGGACTTAGTGGATCTTTACAGGGTGCTCTATCGAACAGGATCAGAATACTCATTGTTAGCTGTGCACTAGACATTCTCTAAAATAGACCATATACTAGCCCACAGATCATGCATAAGTAAATATAAAAGAATTGCTAAAAAAAAATTAGAAAAAAGGGGCTGGGGAGATGGCTCAGTAGAATATGCACTTCCCTGGCAAGCGCAAGGGCCTGAGTTCAATCCTTAGTTCCCCCACCCAATTGTTAAATATAAAGGAGGGCGAAGGGAGATGCCTGGCAAGCGCAAAGGCCTAAGTTCAATCCCCGGTTCCGCTAAAAAAAAAAAAAAATTATATATATATATATATATATATATATATATATATATGTATTGAAATTATCCCATGCATATTGTCTGACCATAGTGCAATGAAATTGGAAATTATTGACAAAAGAAACTACAAAAATTCCATAAATACATGGAAATTAAATAGCACCCTCCTGAATAGCCAATGGGTCACAGATGAAATCAAAAGAAATTAAACAATATCTACAATAAAATGGAAATGAAAATACAACTTAGCAGAACCCATGGGATACAATGAAAGCAGTCCTAAGATGGACATTTATAGTGGTGAATTCTCACATCAGAAAAACAGAATGAGCACAAATAAATAACTTAATGCTGCACTTCAGGCTTCTAGAACAAGAACAGCAAGTCAAACCCAAAACCCACAGAAGGAAGGAAATTATAAAGAGCAGAAATAAATGCAATTGAGACAAAACAATAGAAAGAATTAGTGAATCAAAGAGTTGGTTCTTTGAAAGAATAAATTTGATAAACCCCTAGCCAACCTTATAAAAAAAAAAACCTTGAATTCAAGCAATAAGGAATGAAAAGGGTGAAATCACTACAGATTCTATGGAAATTCGAAGATCATCAATACCTACTTGGAAAATCTTTACTCAGAGAACACAGGAAAAAAAGAAACGCTTCCTAAATACATATGAATTACCAAAACTGAATCAAGAGGGTATAAAAATTCTGAATAACCCAACATCAGTCCGTGAAATTGAAATCCTGTGATACAGAACTTACCAACAAAAAGCCCAGGTCCTGATGGATTCACAACTGAATTCTACAAGAAATTTAGAGAAGATTTTTTTTTTTTTTTTTTTGGCGCGGAACCAGGGATCGAACTCAGGCCCTTGAGCTTCCCAGGGAAGTGCTCATTCTACCAAGCCATCTCCCTGGCCCCTTAGAGAAGATTTAATGCCAGTACTCCTCAAACTCTGAAATGAAATATTGAAATGGAAGCAATTCTCCCTAATTCATTTCTTTCTTTCTTTTTTTTTTTTTATTGAAGAACAAATAGCAATAAGACAGTTTTGAGAGAAATTAACAGGACAGATTCAGTAAATTAATACATTGCAAACTGTTTTCGTATCGTACAAGGTGCATATATGATATTATACTTACAGACATTATTATTTCCTAATTCATTTCTGGAGGCAAGTATTGCCCTGCTACCAAAACCAGAGAAAGACCCAACCAAAAAAGAAAGCCAATTTCCTTAATGAACATAGACACAAAAATCCTCAAAGTGATATTGGTAAACAATGCAGCAAATCATCAGGAAGATTATACACCATGGTGGGCTTCATCCCAGGAGTACAGGGATGGTTCAGTATATGCATATCAATAAATATAATACATTATCTCAACAGAGCCAAAGATAGAAGTCACATGATTTCAATAAATGAAGAAAAGGCTTTTGGTAAAGTCCAATACTCATTCATGCTAAAAAAAACTATAGAAAGTCAGAATAGATGATTTTTACCTCAGTCTGTTAAAAGTCTTTATAGGGGGTCGGGGAGATGGCTCAATAGAATAAGAATTTGCTTGACAAGAACAAGGGCCTGAGTTCAATCCCTGGTTCTGCTACAAAAAAAAAAAAAAGTCAACTATAACCAATTAAGAGCCAGCATTACACAAAATGGGCAAAAACTGAAAGCATTCACTCTAAAATAATAAACATCACAGGATGTCCACTATCAACACTCTATTCAGTGTAGTTTAGAACATTAGCCAGAACAATTACACAAGAGAGAAGAATAAAAAGAATAAGGATGGCAAAAGAAGAAGTAAAATTATTTGTAGATGGCATGCTACCCTATATAGAAGATCCAAAACACCACAAGACTTTAGTAACCAAATTCAGTAGCATAGCAGGTTATAAAGTCAGCACTCAGAAACCAATAGCATTCCTATAAACAAAGAACAAAATCAGAGAGAAATTAAGAAAACCACACCCTTTACAGTACCATCCAGCAAAAGAGAAATACTTAGTAATCAATCTCACAAAGGAAGTTAAAGATTTATACATCAGGACCGGCCAGATAGCTCAGCAGACCAAATACCTGATTAGGCAGAATGCAGCAGCCAGGGTTCCATCCCTGGCATGCTGTACCAGCCCTGCCTCCAGGGCGCACTGAGATAGCGATTGAGACTGGGCATGGTGGTGCACGCCTACAATCCCAGCACTTGGAAGGCTGAAAACAGAATCACTACAAGTTGGATCTATGTAGTGAGACCCTGTACTAAATTTAAAAAAATAAAGATTTATACATTGAAAATTATCACACTCTAAGGGCCAGCAAGATAGCTCAGTGGTCTAAAGCGCTTGCTTAGGCAAGCTTAGGCAAGCATACAGGGACCACATTTCAATCCCTGGCACCACATGCTGTGCCAGCCCCGTTGAACTGGCCACAAAAAAAAAAGAAAGAAAATCATAGCACTCTGAAAAAAAAAAAGATTGAAGAGCATTTCATAAAATGGAAAGATATTCCTTGGAAATCTTTCCTTGCTTATGAATAGGAAGAACTAACATTATGAAAATGACCATATTCCCAAAATTGTTATACAGATTTAATGCAATCTCAATCAAAATATCATTAGCATACCTCATAGATTTACAGAAAATATTCCTAAGATTATCTGGAACCAGAAGAAACCTAGAATGCAAAGGCAGTCCAGAGCAATAAAGGGAAAGTAAGAGGCATCATAATCCCCTACTTAAAATTATTCTACAGAGCTACTATGATATAAAATCAACATGGTACTGTAAAAAATACAGACCTGAGGATCAATGGAACAGATTAAAAGATGCAGACACAACTATAAACACACTCAGCCACCTTATCTTTGACAGAGGGGCTCAACAAGCCCACTGAAATGAAATGAAGATACCCTCTTTAATAAATGGTGCTGGAAAAACTGGCTTTCCATATGCCAAAGGTTAAGACTAGACCCATGTCTATCACCATGCAGTAAAGAAAAAAATGTATCAAAGATCGAAACATTAAAACAAGGGCTGGCCTGATAGCTCAGTGGACTAAAGTGCCTGCTTAGGCGGAGTGCAGCTGCTAGGTTTGATCTCCAGTATTCTGTGCTTGCCCCACCCACAAGGTGTGCTGAGATGGCACTTGAGACTGGGCATGGTGGTGCTTTTTTTTTTTGGCAGAACCAAGGATTGAACTCAGGCCCTAGCACTTGCCAGGGAAGCGCTTACTCCACTGAGCCATCTCCCCGGCCCCAAACGTGTCTTAAATACAGGAAAAATAAATAAATAAACATTAAAACAGAAACACTAAATCTATTGGAAGAGAAAGTAGGTAGAAATCTTGGAAGTTGTAGGGGTATGCAGAGAGTTCCTGAACAAAACCCAAAATATGTAGAAAATACTTCCAAGAATCAACAATTGAGATTTCATTAAAAATTTTTTACACATGAAGGTGAAGACAAGATAACTCAGAGGACTAAAGCAACTACTTAGGCAAGTGCAGGGACCACTTGTGCAGGTTTGATTCTTGGCACCACATGGCATGGCAGCCCTGCCCCCAAGATGGGGTGAGCTGGTCAGAGAGTCCAGGCATAGTGGCATATGTCTTTAATCCCAGCAATGGGGAGGCTGAAAACAGGTGGATCACTGAGTCTGAGCTGTGTAGTGAGACCCTATAAAACCAAATACATTAAGAGGAAAGTTTTCACGCATCAAAAGAAATAAAAACAAATTCTAGAAGCCGCCCCCTGACTGCATGAGGTTTTGCCAGGACAACTAGACACAAGTAACATTCCACCCCTAGACCTCCAAAGACTCATGCATATCCTTTTATGTAAAAGACATTTTAATCCATCTCTTAAGAGTTTCCAAAGTCCTAACAGTTTCAGCATTGCTAAAAAGTCCAAGTCTCAAGTCTTCTCAAAGATCTAAGGGAAGTGCTTAGCTGTGAGCCCTTGTACAAATGAAGAGTTAAACACTTCCAACATTCGATGGCACCAGAATAAACATTACCATTCTAAAAGGTACACATAGCAGGATACCAAGCATTGGGACTGAAGCTAATTCAAAATCTAGAAGGGCCAGCATTAAGTCCTATAGTTCCATGTGGAACATCCAAAGCAATCTGTGGCAAATTGTGACCTCCATGTTGCTCCACCTCTATGGTTCTGCTGTTGGTAGCTCCTTTGACTTGTCTCTTAGGCCTGCTTTGCTCCTTTCTTGCAGTTTTTCTCAGATGATCCACGTTCCTGGTGTTTTCAAACTTATGGGGTTTCTATGGCATAGAATTTTCACTCACAGCTTTATACACTGCCCTCCCAGGGTTTCTCTTGACTGTAGGGGTCAAGTGCTTTAATCACTGAACACTGTGACCCTGATTCCAAGGCACAAAATCTGTATGTCACCACTGTTATAAAATCTGGTGTGGGCTGGGGAGATGGCTCAGTAGAGTAAGTGCTTGCCTGGCGAGCACAAGGGCCTGAGTTCAATTCCTGGTTCTGCCAAAATAATAATAATAATAATAATAATAATAATAATAATAATAATAATAAATATATGTGTGTGTGCTGCCACTGCTGTAATTCTGGAACATAGTAGTCTGCAGCTTTCAGCCCCAGTTCTGAGGCTGCAAAGGGTGGAGACCTGCTGTGGATGCCCTCAGGCCATCCTTTCCATTCTCATGTTCCTTCCTGGCAATAGAGATCCTTTCAACTCTATCTTTGCAGTCCACAGCTTTATTGGCACATCCTTTCTGGCCAAACTCAGAGCATTTTAAATCATCCCACTTGGCTTTTTGCTCTTTGCTGCTGCCATGAAAGGCTGCTCTCTGCCATGTGCCACTCTACCTTGGAGCCAGCTAAGTATGGACTAAAACCTCCACTAACTGAGCTTTTCTTCTTTAATTTTGATTGTTGGGTATTTTGTCCCAGCAACAAAGGAAAAGTAACTGAGCAAATTTGGTACCTGGATGGGGGTCAGCTGTGACTACCTCATGTTGTTCAAGAGCTTTTAGAAATGGAGATAGGAAAGGTTCAAGATACTACCTGAAATAGAAGCGCTGGCATACCTTTAGCTGTACTGTATGGATAGAGATTCTGGTCAGAGCGCAAAAGACCAGAATACTGGTAGAAATCCTGCCTGTAAAGACCAGGCTGGGGAGGTTTCTGCTTGGAAAAAGGACTGCATTGGTTGTTGGACTCCAGATGATTTGTGTTATGGGTTGGCAGAAAGCTTGTCTGCATTTTGTTCATGTCCAGAGACTTTGCCTAAGACTGAGATTAAGTGTGGTGGACTGGTTAATCTAACAAAGGAAATTTCAGGACAGTTGAATATTGAGACGGTGACGTTGTTATTGTTGGGGGCTTTTAGTCAGATTTATATTGAGAGTCGTGCAAGGGGTGGGGGGGAGGCAGCAGCTGTGCTGCTAGCTAGCCTCTTTCCCTTCCTTAATTGTAGTACAGATTACCTGCCCCAGGGCTGGTGCAGCACCCACTCTCACAATAATCAGTCACAAATTCCTGAAAAACTGAGATGAGGGAAAGGAGAAAAGAGAGGGAATGGGAAAAAAGAAGTAGTAAGATGTAGCATGTCATGGGGTATAATGGTACATGACAACTAGACACAAACAATAACAACTGTCTCTCAAAGGACTTCTATGTAGAACATACAAAGAGTTTAAAAAAATCAGACCCCTAAAATTCAAAGACCCTATTCTAAAAATGGACATCTGAGATAAATGCGTATTTGTCAGATGAAGAAATACAAATGGCAAATAAATACATGAGAAAATGTTAAACATCTTTGGTCATCTGAGAATTATAAATTAAAAAGATTTCATCTCATCCCAGAAAGAATGGCTGTCATTGAAAGCCAACCAGTAACAAATGCTAGTGGGGCCATGGGGAGAAAGGGACCCTTCTCCACCATTGGTGGGAGTATGACTGGTGCAACCACTGTGGAAGTCAGTGTAGAGATGCCGCAGAAGATTAGAAGTAGAGGTCCCATTTGACCCCGCTATTCTTCTTCTGAGTATCTTCCCAGAAAAAATGAAAATGTCATACCACAGGAATATATGTACACCCATGTTTAGAGCAGTGCAGTTTGCCATAGCTAAATCTTGGAAGCAACCCAAATGCCCATCAACTGAGGAATGAATACCAAAGATTTGGTATTTTTATAAAATGGAATATTACTCGGCTATAAATAAATTTGAGGTTTTTAATAGGTAAATGGATGCAACTAGAGACAATACTCATAAATATGAAATAAATCAGACCTGCATGTATAAACATCATACTGTCTCCCTAGTGTAAGAACCTGAAAGAGTAGAATCTGAGAGGTTCAATCAATATTGAGAAAGGGAAAGAAATTGTTCAAGGGGAGGAAAAAATGGGATAAGGGAAAGGAGAAAAGAAAGGGAATGGGAAAAAAAGAAGCAGCAAGGTATTGCATGTCGTTGAGTTTGCTGGTACATGCCTATAATCCCAGCATTGGGCAGACTGAAGGAGAATTGCTGTGGCTTTGAGGACATCCAGGGCTATCTAGTGAATTCAAAGATAGCCTGAGCTACATAGTTAGACCCTGTCTCAAAAAAAAAAAAAAAAAAAAAAAAAAAAAAAAAAAAAAAAAAAAAAAAAAAAAAAAAAAAAAAAAAAAAAAAAAAAAAAAAAAAAAAAAAAAAAAAAA